>JACGWL010000004.1:5384113-5538296 GCA_034509725.1 Sesamum angolense
AAAGCACTAAGCTAATATGAGGCTTAAACCACTCCTCCATTCTGTCATTTCTACATCTCATCAGTCAACTTCCATTTTAGACTGTTCTAATTATTGATAATATCTTTATTGCTTTCGAAGTTAACCACTTTTTAATTAAGGAATAGGGAAATTTGCATAATATCCCCTGTGTTATAGGAATATTGTTAAAGACTTACATGTGTTAATTAAATAATAAAAAGAGACCATTTTATAATTTAAATCCTGCAAAAAAAAAAAAATCATCTTCGTTTATAATATTTGGGACTTCCTAAAGTTGAAGGTCGGCCTAAGAAGGAGATGTTCATTAGCATTCACGATCGAGTTTGGAAGCAGTAGCAAGGATAATTTGCTAATTAAAATTCAGTATTAATTGTAGTCAGTTTATTTGAATTAATTTTTTTCTTGAGAATATTTGAATCTCACATTTACTTGTCTTCACAATATGAAAAATAAGTCTTTCTATCCCTTATTTGATAAGACTGTTTGGGCAAATAACTCAACCACACGCTACTTGTCTGACAATGTAATCATTCGAGTAACGGGGCCGTACTAAATAGTATAGATGTAAATGAGTTAACTTCATTTTGACCCCCTGGAATATAAAAAAAAATATCATCCTTCGTTGGCCTGGATGAGGAATGAGGCACCATTTTGAGTAAAAATAGTCAAAATGGAGATAAATAAATCATTCAATTGATTTTGGTACCTCATGTTCCCACCTCGTTTGTTTTTATTTTCAATTTTTTTTTTAAATAATCAAAGTCAGTTCTAACAATTATAAGTTGACTAAAAAGGTCCATCCGTTAGTTTAGATAGTCAACTAACGGTTAGGACTAATTTTGATCATTTAAAAAAATAAAAATTGAGAACCAAAATCGATACGGTGAAACATATAGTACTGAAATTGATTTAGTGAATAATTTGGGGACTTCAAATGAAATTATCCCATAAACATACGTATAAAGTCTTACAAAATAATACACAAAATTTAAATGTGTACAACTACAGGGTGCAGATAGGTTGTGAGTCGAGAGGTATATTAATCATTGAACCCTACAATTTGAATTAAAATAATATTTAAAAACTAATTAATTATAATTTATACTTAAACTAAAACCAACAAGCATTAATTGCATGAGACAACTCTATCTGAATGGATATGGACAAAGTAATTTTGAAATAATTGGTATCTTTTCGAGTCCATCACCACTCTATTATTATTATTATTATTATAATTAATAATGATTGCATTGTTAATATTTAGAAATCACAAAGATAGAAACATTATTATTTTATTTTATTTTTATTCATCATAGTTATGTACATTAATTTACTAAAGCAGCATTACAGTGCGATTAATGTTTCTAGTTTTCAGTCAACTGAACAAAAATTAGATAAATAATTATTATTTTTAGTGTAATACTAATAAGAATAAGTATTGTTTTTTTTAAAAAAAAAGTACCTAATAAATAAATCTGTCATAAATATAATTTCAGACCGTTACTAATTATTCATGTGAATAAAATTAACTAAGAAACGATGATTTCATTACCTTTTTCATTTATTGTGTATATTAGTAAAAGAAATACTATTCATATAATTATCTTTTTCATCCTTATTCTAATCCTAAATTCATTCCATTTCCACTTTATTCCATTCCTAAGTGTGTGGTTTGGTGGTGGAACTTTCAACGAGCAGAAATTTTTACTTAGGTGGAGTTACAGGACCATCTACCTATCATTTTGATTGTCTTTTAAAAAAGAACCTAACCCTCACCACTTTCATCATGAAATTATATAATAATAGTATTTTCAAAATTACTTTCAGAAGGTTATAAGCAATTTATAAAATTAACATCTCATATATTATTGAAAATATATACATATAGATAATATTTTTTTCGCCAAAATAAAAAAATAATTCGAACAATCAAATATTTTTTTTTGAATTAATAAAATACTTAAATATCAAAGTAACATCAACTTTTTTTATTCCCTACATAAAGGGAATAGCTAATACCACGTTGGAGGGAGGAAATCATGACTAATCCCTTATTTACGGGAAATAAGAATTCCTATGGGAATAAAATTTCAAACCTAGAACGCATATCAATCAAGATGTAAAAATTGAATTTCTAGATGCTCGTCCCGTTCCCACTTCGGTCCTACATACCAATCACAACCATAGTCGTAGGAAAAGAAGAAAAATTGTTGGCATAGGAACAAATATTCCAAAGGGAAGAATTGTTTAATTATTTGTAGCACATCACCTTTTTTTTCCAAGTAAAGAGACCAACAGAGATTGTCTTAATATGTATAAACAAGAATGCAATAACTGTACCAATAATCTGGAATTACGTATTACGTAGCTAAGGCAGCAGACAGATGTTGTGAACGCGTGTAATAACTGTCCAAAGTTGAGTGATGTAAGATTAACAAATACTTTGTCTCCTCCTCCTTGTTTTTACATGTAAAGAGTTATTGTCACATAACACCACGCACCACTGCTCATCTAAGGATCACAACAAAAAATTAAAGGCCTCATACATTCAATTTTATATTGCAATTTCTTATTACATCTATCTTTTTTCTTAATATATATTACTGTCTATACATTTAATTAATATTTTTAAATATACAGCAGAACCTCGTCGCTTCGGCCTGCTTGACTCTCATTTGATTTAATAATATGATTTCTCTTTCAAAAAAAATAAAAATAGACAGTATTTCTTCTGGATTGAATTTTTTTTTCAAATCATGTTGTATCTTCTATTTTATTTATTATAAACACACACACACATCGCGTGTATAAAATCTTTTTTTTAAATAAATTTAATAACGCAATCTTTGTACACGTATCATACATAAATATATTTAGAAATAAAAAATACCACATACTTTTAAAATAAAATAAAAAAAAATCCAATGGTCCTATCTTTTGCCCTAAAACAGCATATCAAGAAAGTTTCCAATTATGCCCATAATTTACTTGCTCCTTTGTTGTTTGTGCATCATAGGTTAAATAGAAAATACAAAAAGGAATCTCTTCATATAATAAGGCAAGATAAGAATATGAAGAAGTCTGAGATTTGGACATATTTTAAGGTAGGATATATAATAAGCATATTCTACAGCTTGTAATACCATCAAGGGTTAAAGTTTACATGATCTCATCATTTTTTTTTCTTTTGGGAACAAAAATCTCATCATTTTTAGTAATGTATTATCCCATAATCCTTGTCGGACATCACTTACCAAAAACCTTGGAAAAAAAAAAAAAATGTAAAGACAAGTTCAAAGGAGTTAGTTAATGATGCCCAAATATATACTTGTTCTCATTCTTTTTTTTTTTTTTTTTTTGTTCGTTTTATATATTGATCATAAGTTGAGATATGGTCAGAATTCTTACGCGTTTTAAACTTATATTAAGTTCAATTAATGTTAAATTTGTAGTATTATATATCCACGAATACTTATACATAAAAATGCTCTATTTTTTTTTGTAAAATTATAGGCACACCTTTTTAGGTAGTATTTGTGTAAACTTTTACCATTAAATATGTGGTGTACTTGTAATTACAACTAGAACTTCAAAAGATGTTAATATAATATACCCTATATTTAATGAGTATCAGGAAAAAATACTGGAATCATAATAGTATATCAATGCACATTTCAAGGACAGTTGTCATTTCAAGAAGCTTATAAATTTTGAAATTCACTTCCATATTCATAAATTAAAACTAGAAACAGAATAAATGTTAGATTATATTGACACTCTCTGAGGTTAGGCTAAAATACACAAACGCTCTCTATTTTTTATAAAATTACAGCTGCACTCCATGAGGTTATAGTTGTAATTACAACTACATCCCTATTCAAATACAAACACTTACATAAATACCCCCTAAAAAATATTACACTAACACCTTTAAGGGAGTGTAACTGTAATTTTATAAATATACAAAAGATATTTATATAATTTAATCTAATTTCAGGGGTGTCGATGTAATTTACCCTAAAATAAAAAATTAGCAGTGGTTGCACAAAATTGAATAGTGAATTTCTATTGAAGTGGTTATTCTTTGGGTATATAATTAGCACTTTAATTGAATTGAGTGTGAACATGTGTTGTATTGTTGGTTGGGGGGTCCTCAACTTTGCTATTTTGTTGGACTTATCCCATTAGAGTGCTCCACTACCTCTACTTTATGAATTTGATATATTTTTTTTTTAAGTAAATTAAATGCCCATTTGGTCCTGCAATTTGGGCTGGTCAATTTTGGATTTTAAATACATATGCAACATTTTTTTTTATTAATTTGACCCGTTTTTAATAATTATTTTTAAAATCAAATTCCATTAAAATAATATTTTGATAAAAAAATTACATGTTATTGCTTTTAATTACATCGCAATTATATTAACTGATTTTTTATTTTTTCATTAACCTTAAAAATGAGGTTAGTTTTAGAATTTAATTACAATTCAATATTTGTATAATTGATATGAAATTGTGAATCCAAACATCATAATGACTTTTTTCAAAGTCAATTATTTCTATCGTAATCAATTATCTAATAATTAATGTGACAAAATTGGGATCCTAATTAGTTCATAGTTCATTACCAAAAAAAAAAAATTTGATTTTTTCCTACACTATGTATGATCGTGACTAAAGAACTTTTTAATAAATTAATAATATTAATCACGATCAAATGGAATCAATGCGAAAAAATTTAATATTGCCACAGTTAATTAATATTTGTCATAGTTTTTAGCAATACCCAAATATTTATTATGGTTAGTTATGATTAATGTTTTGACCTCACTTACAAAAATACGGGTTAATTTTATTCACCATAATTTTATTTATTTTTTCATCATAATAATTAACTGTAGTAAAAAATTATATTTTTTTATAGTGGTTTCGACTTCCTTTTTTTAAATTTTTTTTAAGGTAAATGACCATTCATTACATTACATTAAAATATCATACATCAATAAATTTTAATTCATATGAGAGTTGAAAAAATAAAAAATTTGTGTAACTCTGCATAGACTGTTGTCCTTAAAAGCAGTAGTTTTTTTATTTTTTTTTATTTTACTAATATATCAATTCAAACCAATCCATCAATATGAAAAAAAAACAATAAAAATTATACCAATTCAGTCAATACATTATTATGACTAAATACATTAACAAATTACAATAATTCAATAATTCACATAAAGTAAAATAAATACCCACACATTTATTGAAACTCGAACTCATAATTTCAAACTTATTTATGAAACCTCAACTTTAACCTTAAGCAATAGACTAAAACATCGTTGGTAAAATCAATAGTTGTTTGTTAGTGACGCGACGCAACTTGATAAAATCAATTATTTGACTTCAGTTCCCATTTGATCTCATTTTCAATTATCAGTTTTTGAAATAGTAATTAAAGTGAAAAAATGATTGATTATAGATATTCTCATTGAAAATATATTGATATGACGACAACAGAGTTTAATATTAACTAATCTAAATATATCATTGTTTTTATACGAAAATCTATATAAAATTAAAAATGCATATTTGATACTGAAAACCATTCAAATTGGGCTTTTGGGGCAACAACAAACATTGCAAGAATGGCAGAGAGCAATCTTGATCAAATGCCCAAAACATATGGGCTATGGGGATGCAGCCCAAGCATGATCCGAATAAAGCTGAAGGGGAGCTCTTTTCAATCAGCTTTTTCATTGCGATATGTTGGTGAGTTTTTGCTTTTCTGTCACTTGTTCCTTGGCTAGCGAGAGGTTTCGTGCAAATTTCTGGAGAGAGAAATGGGGAAGCAGCCGGTGAGGATGAAGGCGGTGGTGTACGCCTTGTCTCCGTTCCAGCAGAAGGTGATGCCGGGCCTCTGGAAAGATTTACCCGGAAAGATCGCCCACAAGATCTCTGATAGTTGGCTCAACGCCACTCTCTTGCTCGGCCCTCTTGTCGGCACCTACTCGTAAGTATATTGTATATCTATATGTGTTTGTTCGTTGTATTTCGTTCGATTGCATCAATCGTATGTATGATTGTGTCGGGATCCGAGAGTGCGTTCCTAATTCGGATTGGGGTTAATGGCCGGACAATTGGATTCTCTAGATATAATTCTAGCTTGGCGTTTCAGCTCATAACCTCATCGGTATCTAAGAAATACATCCCACTTGATGAGGCTTATGCATTGGGGTAAAGCTGCTTTCATCATGTCCAATGAGCCCTAATCCTGGGAGAATTACGGACCATGAACCGTTTTTGGTTTAGAATTAACATATAAGTGTGATAGAATTCAGTATCTATGTCTTAGGTGATGCACAGCTCAGTTCAGTTTAGATGTTGCTCGGTTTAACTATAATACATCACTGAGCCTGTGTAAATGAAATCAGCTACATCGTTCCTGTCTGTCCTAAGCAAGTAGAAACCATGTGAAAAGCCGAATGCTTTTGCTCAACATGTGGGCATGTAGTTAATATGACATTATTTTACTTTGAAGGTAGCTTCAACCTCTGATCAGCATTGCCCTACTAGGAGGGGTTGATGCAAACCATTATGTTATAGAATCATCTTAGAATTTCTTGTTTTGTTGGTTTTTTCATTGTCGAAATTCATTCTTTATTAGAATTCGTCATTCTGTTTGTAAATATGTGCTGCTACACCCTTGTTAGGTAATAAGTTGCAAGATTATTTTCCTTTCTTTGATGTCCCTTGTTTATTTTCTTCTCTAATTGTGTAGTGCTGCTATGTTAGACACTATAAGAAGAAAAGTGAATAGGTTAGTGTCCTGGTGGTTGTGAGGGTGATGGTGGCTGCAATTTTGGGCCATTTGATTTAAATATTTTCTTCTTCATACAGATCGAGGTTGTGGAATCGTTATTCCTACATCTAGAAATATCTTGAAGGTTTGGGCCTGAAAAATAGCTCTTCCATATGTTATCTTCCACATAATACACCAACATATAGTTAGAAGATGAAAAGGATAAAGCAACATAGAGTTAAGTATTCACAAAGTGCATGGTACAAATAATATTACCTGACAACTGAACCCGCTATAAGTTTTTTTAATTCATTCGCAAGAATATCCGTCCAAGTTTGTACCGACTGTAAGTTGAAAAAACAATTAAGTTTCTAAATGGTGTCAGGTAAATGTTGCAAAATATAAGATACTTTCATCATTGGAAAAGGGGAGCTTATAGTCTATGATAATCTCATTAATTTTTAGTGTACGTACTTGAGTTTAGCCCAAAATCTCACTTAGAACCAGACCTCTGGCTAATAATCTGCCTCTATGACCTTCTTGGAATGCTGAGGTCGACCAAGGCAGTAAAATAGTAACTTAATGTTTGCATTTACCTGCCGATGCAAATGCTGTGTTTGCCTGCTGCTGGCCCACCGTTTTTATTGACTAGTTTGAAATTCTTTGTTCTTACGCCCTTTTGTGCCTGCAGGTATGTGCAGTGGTAAAGAGAAGGAGAAGATGAATCACAGATACTGAAGCTAATGAACTCAATTTGTCTTCGGAAAATTCCATTATTTCAGGTTTCACTAGTCAATAAGCTGAGTTGCGGTTTCACCTGCCATTGCAGGTGACGGATTTTGAGTTATGTTCAGTTGCAGATAGTTGTTTTCCTAACATTTGTTCCATGTACTACTTAGAATGCTCTGGAATGAATTGGTCTTTTTCTCTTGAGTTCACAGAAAATGATGGCGTTTGTCCAAATTGTGTGTGAGATAAGTTTGTTATAATCCGATGCTTGATGAGTATGTTATGCTAAGTTGTTCAATTCATCCGTCTGCTATTGATCTCTGGGATTTGAGAAAGAAACGTTTAGATCTTAACTCGATATAACTTTTCTAACAAACATAATTAGTGTGGAATATGCATGAATACAAAAATTATTAAGAGAATTAGTTGATTAAAGAAATGAATATTTGTAAATACATAAATATGTTTAAGGATACATGTATCAACACATATTCTGTCATGCCAATCAAGATAGTTATTCTAGAAGTATCACCATTAATAAATGGTATAGATAAATTGTTTTCTAGACGTTAGATTTAGAAACATAAGTTATTATAATTATTAAAAAAACAGATATGAACAGATTAATTAATTTAACCATTCCGGGGAAAAAGTTCAAGGTACAATAGGTACAATTTAAAACAGAAGTATTTCCTTCTTGAAACATTACCTGAATTCTCTATCAATTTAAACATAAACATACAAAACTGGGGCAGCATGGAGGTATGAGGATGAATGTACGATAAACTCAACTTTGCAGTTACAATCAACACGACAGCGAAGTCAACCTCTACTGACACAGGAAGTCCATCTCAAACGACTATTTCTATGAGAACAAGCTGGTGTACCTCAACTACAACGATCCGTAAACTACTTCAAGTAAATTGCAAGCATTTCAAAATTTCTACAGTACATCCATGTTTGCTAGAAAGAATTTTCTAAGTAATGCTCAGATGAAAAAGGATATGAAGAACCAAAATTCTCATGGTTTGAATACAGTCATGTTGTTGGTACCTTGCGAGCAAACCGCTGTAGGGACTTCGGTAGTTGATTTTCCACTTCATTTCGCTTCCTTTTCTTTTTCAACGTTTCTGCATCTTTAGCTTGTTGCTCCAAGAAAGGTTTCTTGGCCTTGGCTACAGCTTCTTGCTTCTTCTTGCCACTTTACTCGACTTGCTCCTACCTTTTGTTTTCTTCTTGAAAGAAATACTCTTAGCGCCTTCTACAGCAGCTTCCTTCTCTTCCTCCCTCTCCTTCTTAGTCGGATGTTCTTTCTTCCTTGTAGGCCTCATGGAACCAATCTTTGTTGGGTCCAGCATGATAGTCTCCGGGGGAAGTTTGTCGAGAAGAGAGCGAACTTCCTTCTCGTTTCTCTGTTTACGTGTTTCAAATGGGTTTGCCACCCAAGTATCAAAGTTGGGTTCTCCAGATCCAGGAATCAATATAGATGACCAACCCATTGAATGCCCAATGGCCAGAACATCTTCATATGGTCTAAACAACACTTTCCGTATTTGGTATCCTTTAGCCATGGAATGGCCCATATAGCGGCTATACTCCTGAGACCCGGAGAAATCTCCCAATATCTGCACATAAGATCCGGTGGCTGTAGCAAGTAGACCTTTCTGACTGAAATTCATTGTCTTGGCATGGCCTGGTAATGTTTGGAGAACTTCGAACTTCCTCAAATCCCAAAGCTTGATTTTCCTCTCCATTCCAGCTGTTGCCATGAGATGGCCGTTTGAGTGGAATGCTAAAGCTGTAACGGGTCCTCGATGACAAAGCATTTTGACAAGCGGAGCAGCACTGGTAGGTTTCCACATGCTTACTGTACCACCTGAATGACCAACTGCGGTCACATTATTGAACGGATTTACCTCCATGGCATCAGAGCGACCTAGACCAGTTCGAAAATTGCCTACCATTTCCCCTGTTGTTATGTCTTGGAAATGAAGTTGCCCAAGTTTGTTTATGGATGTCAATAGGAAATGCTTATTCAGAAATTGAAGCCTTGCTGCAGCACCATGTTCCTGGTGGAAAAAGGGATCAAGGTCATATTTTGCTCTAGGACTGTGTGCATGCTACAGATCTAAAGACTACTCTCTAGTTTCTGGGTTATGCAAATGAGCTTTTAGGACAACAGAGAATGTCTCCCAATGCATAAGTCATAAAATCATTTATTGATAAAACCAACATAAGAACAGTCTTTGTTCCCACATCATTTTTACTGCACGGTCACCTAACAATTGTCCAAGTCTATTCACAATAATGAAACCCAGATGCCAAAAGAAGAAAAAGCAAAAGAGTGAATCCAGATGCATAGAACTTGTAAGCCTATCTGACAAGTCATACAAAGTATCCAAAAAGCGGAAATGATCTTGAAATCAAAGGACAGATGATTAGTTAACATCATAGTCGATTCGCCAATGCATTCCCTGATTAATTTATTTGAACATGATCGTTCAATTCAAAGACCCACGAGGTGTACGAATTTCAAATCCTAACGCATGTGTTTGAGCTATTGTTATTACTACTATATATTCAAAGGAATTCAGAGCCTCGAAAACAGACCTCTGGATTCTGGAAATCTCCATTCCTAATAAACTTAATAGATTTGCCAACATCTATAAGATCCTGAACCAAATCTTTATTTTCCAAAATTTTACACTGATTGATAATCCACATGCAATCACCCTTCCTTAAGACCAAATTAGTTGATCCCAACTTAAGATTTCCAGAGCAAGCACCTATATCATATTTACAAACTCAACTTGCACTGGTATCTCAGTGTGCAACTCTCCCCATGGAGTTACTTATTGTGGAGTGAAGATAAAAATCTTCAATATCTTGATTCCAGCATGTTAAGATCTAAACTAACATTTGCGTGAACTTGGTGAAAGTGTATATCTAACTAAAAATATTAACAGCTTTGTGGTGCATAAGAAAGTAAATTGCAAAAGGAATGTGTCTATGTCATTACTTAGATTCTGCATGGATACCTGAAGTAAAGTAACAAAGCAAACTTTAACTAGACGTTCAACTTGAATGCTCAAAAAAGAAAAAAAAAGAAAAAAACAGAAATTCAACTAAATAATCACACAAATACATCTAAAAACATAAACAAATATATACAATGAAGCCAGGACAACTGTAATATCTAGAAGTGGCATTAGTAAAGTGGGCTTTAAATAAACTAATGAATAAGATTTCAGCATGGTAATAGATTGAAAATAGTAGTAAGAAGTTCAATGGCTAACCTTCAGGCAGTGCAATTCAGTACCATTGTCGCTATACATATACACGTACCTGTTACAATCAAGTACGAAGTTCAGGAATGGGCAAAATTTTATATTTATTATTATGGAAATACGACATTTCAGAGCTAATATAACCAAATGAAATATATCCTTACGCCAGAAAAAGCTTTTCAATCTTTTATTGGCAATTAGAGTTTCAATGCCATGCAACCAACTCCAAAAGCTAGTGGATGAGATGATGAGGTTGGATACCTAGAAATGTTTGATCCTAGCTACTTGGCACATGGTATGCAGAATCAGATTAACGAAAAGTTAGTGAGTGGCTAACCAACAATTAGCACCGCCATTCTATGATCCCTGAATCTTCTAAAAATATAAAGGTGACTTACATTGGCCTCCCATGAATCTTGTACATTAAACCAACCAACTCGCATAAAATAGGTACAATCACCAAAGTTCAGCCACACCATGATAAACAGACAACCAAAAGCTTGAATTAATGAACAAGGCTTATCCTATAGAAAAAGATGAGATGGCAGGTAGTAATGGGCAAACATTTTGTTGAACTCCGCTATAACTACGAATCTGCAATGACTATTCAAGTTCAAACAAATTCAGATATTAATAAAGATATTCAATCAATACCAGCAGATCTCCCTAGACATATTTAGAAATGTTTAACACATACCCAACTGAGACAAAGGAGAAATAGCTTTAAAATACTCCCTCTATCCAAAATGAAGGTCCTCTTCGCTAGAGTACAGAAGTTAAACTTCAATCATATAGCAAATCACCTTGATGCTTTCATAATTTTGACAATGCGAACTTTTGAATCTTATTAACCAAATTAAGTCATTATTTGCTCAGCTTTTTGAGAGAGAGAGAAAAAAATGAGGTGATGTCATTAGGAATTATTCCAAAAAGAGAAATAGTAAATCCAATTCTTAGCCATAGCAACAGAATCTTCAACTTCACTTTGGGACAGAGGAGAATAAAAATAGAAGGGTCCAGAGTTTTCAATTTAAGGATGTAGACTTGATTAATCTTCGTCACAGCAATCGAAATAGAATTAGAAACAGACCTTGAAAAAGCAAAAGCACAAAATCAAATCGCAGGACAATGTTACTGCATTCCATGCAATTCATAAATAATAAACAGCAATAAGAAAAGGGTATGCATCATATTATGTGGTGATATGAATCAAATTTCTAATGAGGAACTAAATCTGCTCATTTTCATTTGATTTTGTAACCAAAAGGAGGAGAGGACCTACTTCTTTTGAGCAGCAGCAAAAAGCTTCTGATTATGTAAAAATACCACATCACGAACTGTTTCCCTAACCTGCAAAACAATCTCTACAACTTACATATCCATATTCTTTACCATCCAACACAACTTAACTATTGATTTGCAGTACAAAATATGACAGGTTCAATGTCCCAATCTTACAAGAGCATATTGTGTATTTGGCTTCTTTCTTAATGTATGCAGCTGCTCAGAACTTGGTAAAACAAGTGCTTGGTTTAATTTATAAATCATGCTGTAGAAGAATTTCAAATGTTTAAACTTTTACCCCTAAAAAGAATTTATAGAGGGTCGCAATTAGGAATCATAAAAGGTGAATCTCCCGCATAGTTTTATCAAGACATAAAGACATTGAGCCTGAGCTGGGGTTAAAACCCCTAACTATAACACAGAATAGAATGGGAATGCACAATAGTAAGCAGAGACATGGTCTGGAAGTGTTGAGAATACCTGAAATTCTTTAATAAGGTCCATATTTTTCATGTCCAAAAGGGCCAGATGACCTTTTCTTCCAGCTGCTACCATATACCGACCACTCAAGGACAAATCCAGAGTGTACGGACCAAGCTCTGATAATAGTACTTTTTGCCATTAATAGGATGAAATATAGAAAAATAAAAATTGCAGTATGAAAGGGAACAAAGTAAGCTCAAGATACAATATGAGATTTCACATCAGACTCCTAGCCATTCAAGGTTAGAATCTACATTTCTAGAAATTGAGTAACGTCCACAGTATCTAAGAGAATATATCAGACCCCTTAAGCACTATGGCAAAAGATCCAGCAGCTCATCAAATTCGAAGCACAACTTAAATGGAGCTTCTTTGAACTGCCTGGAAAATACTAGAGCAATAGTGTTCAGTAATCAAGCTTCTACATCATTAGGAAACATAAACTGGCATCAGACATGCTAAATAAGCTTTAAGAAAATTTGATAAGCCTACATCAACCCTTTGCTTTGTAATGAACTGATAAGATACAGAAACATAAAACCCAAATGACTAATCTGGAATAAAGTGCAATAACAAAATAGTTGGTCTCTCAATCCCAGGCTACTTAAGTACAGGTAGATCTGAAATGGTTTTTATCTAGAAGCATAATTTCCAACTTGTAAACTTTGCACTTTAACCATATAATCCATCATAGCCAATAAAGAATTTTCAAAATTCCTGAAAAGAGAACTGTAACCTACACATGCACACATCCACAGTGCACAATATTCATATACCTTTAGCAACAATTTAACATCAAATTCATCCCTAATCTGTTCTTCTATATTTCGTTGTAGAAGACTTAGTAAATGAATATGCATATATCCACAAGGAAATACAGGATAATTATCAGCAACATATTGAGTTCAATCATCCATAAATAACTGAAGAGGAAACATACATCATATCATTGCTGTGTAATTGCTTTTCGAATACTGAGATAAAAATAAATATAATTTTTGAAATCAAATCTATTTGTATTTTTCTTGTCACTACTTCTGGATTATTCGTATTAATTTAAATTCCTTGTTTCAAAGATATTGTTTGTGTAACTTATACGCACCTTAAACAGTATAAGCTCCCACAATAAGATGTTAATATCTTACAAAATCTTCAAGGGAAAATAGGGGGTTCCTAAGTTATCTTTGAGGAAGTAACAAGCTCCAGTATTTGACCATGTTAATTACAGAATTGGTAATTTGGTATCATAAACATTTTATAGGTGTTGTCATCTTATATTATTCACATTTCAGACCTACACGAACTTATAATAAAAGTAAAATTCATCATCTTATAAATTTTCAAAACATCTTATGACATATGGGAACTTGTAAGATATATAATAAATAAGTTCAGTCGAGCTTTACAAAATCAATGTCATGCCAATTACATCAGCATGAATTCCAGTACTCTATTTTATTCTCGTTCTGATATCCATGGAAGATTTGATGTGACATAAGCTACACAAATTACAAATGAGTTGAAAATCATGTAATAGCACATATGGAGAAATATAAACTTTTTCTTATCACACCAGCAAAATATGCAGAAGCAACTAAGACTTCAGGTCAGACCTGGCAAGACGATATCAAACTGTTTTCTTGAGCTCAGTATATCCACTTCACGGGCAATTGCTTCCTGCCTAATCCTCCATGTCTTCTCTATACCCTCAACTTCCAAATAGCCTCCTTCACTTGGCATAAGCCACTAAAGAAATGGAAAATAACACAAAAATGCTATTACTGACAATACATTCAGAAACTCAATATTAATACAAATTACACAGACATTATAGGAACATTGAACCCCAGGGGAAATTGTCTACTCGTGGTAAAAACAAGGAGTCACCTTCTCAGCCTTGGCAGCAGCTTGTGCAGATTTCCCATACAATTCTTCCCTCACAGCAAGCTGCCCCTTCAATTTCTTATCTTGTAAAGCCTGGAAGAGAACCGCATAAATAATTATAACAAAATCCAAACAAATAAAAGGAACTCACGGAAAACAAATAATAGTAGTAAAATCTCTTAAATGCATTACCCCTAAATCTGCAGCTTCACCCCTGAGATATTTCTTTACTTTCATATCTTCCTCCTCAGAAACTCCCTGCAATATCCAAACCGACTCCAATAAAAACTTTTCCAAACAACACAACTTTTCAGACAAATTGCCAGTATTAGGCTTTACTTCTACCTGTTCTACAGCGGGTACAAAATTTATTCCGTCCACATTAGCTGCCTTCACCCCCATCTTTTTTGTCTTCTTAAACAGTTAAACAATGCTGCAGTAGAGGAAAAGAACATTAATCATATATACTAAAACGCGGAGAAACTATGATAGTACAAACAAGCACTACAAACAATAACACTAAACGTAAACCAATGGTTTTAACCATCACACACATAAACAAATCCAAACCCAGTAGCTTCAAAGCTCCAGCTCCATCAATCAAGATTAAGCATAAACCACACAAAAAACACATACATGGTTCTCAGGACGCCGCTATATCCGCCGGCCAATAGGAACGGAAACCAATTGACCAGGAGCTACAAAGGAGGATGCGTAAACGGCAATTTCGCCGGACGTCACCGGAGAAAATCGGAAGGTGACTCTACGTCCGAGGCTTGAGCAATCTGTCTGAGGGAGGGTTAAGGTCAGAAGGGTTTAAGTGGTCTCTCGAAATAAAAAGTACTGAAGGAAAATGCGCAGGTTTAGGATATATTTGTGGGACGCTACCAGAACAGCCCAAGCCCAATTGATGTGTTTGGAGATTGGAATCTGTTACATTGGCCCAATCTATGTAGTTTGATTAATACGAGGGGTAAAAATTATTTTGGTATTCGAATTTTGTTATTAATATTATTTATTATTAATTCTTTCAAAAAAAGAAAAAAAAGAATTTTGTTACTAATATTATTTTAGTATCTGAATAATTATAAATAATTTAATTGATATTTGAGTTTTATCATAAATATGAATTGATACCCAATTAACTTTTTTTTCATTTATTTTTTTTAATTATTTGTTCAAGTAATTATTATTTTACCCTTATATTTTTTTAAATGAAAAATAATTAATATAATTATGAAAATTTTGGCATAAATATCAATTAATATATTCTATCCTTTTATTTTAACCATTCTACTTTTATTTTTATATTTGATTATCGAGATTATTATATTTTTATTATTTATTATTTCTAATACATTTATATTTCATATTTCTTAAAAAATTATTATTAAACAACTAATATTGATGCCAGCAAGAATCTCTCGTTAGAGAAGTATCTAGACTTGAAGCTTTTAGGCTTATTCTTTGCAAGCTTACCGAGGGGACCTGCAAAAAAAAATATTAACGCTCCAGCATTCAAGCTATAAATAATCATGAAAAGATAAAATCAAAAGAAATAAGACAGTAATAATTGTGTAGAAGATAATGAGATAATATACCTTATAGAATATTTTTGGAGTGCGTTCAAAGGTATGATTGTGTAAATAAAAATATGTCAATCTTAATTAATGGAGAAGGACTTGCTTTTATATCTATAGTCTCCTAACGGATGAAGAAGCATGATACTAGGGACTCGAATTGGTGGTTGTCATGGATAAATTCCCTCAAAATCCAGCAGTAGCTGACAAAAATTCCCAAAAAATCCTACTTGGCTGTAGGAACTTGGGTTGGATAAGCTTTCTGCCGGATAAGACCCAAATTCCCGAGGGGTGATTAGAGCGTGTGAAATATTTATCTACATCTTCAAGCTTTGTCACGATCCATGTGGTCGTCTGCCTCCTCTCTGGGTAGATGGTTTTCTGCCACCTGGAGGGATGGCCAGCTTGGCTGCCAAGTTGGCCTCAAACCATCCTTCCTCACGAGCCAATGTGTTTTAATTAACAGCCCATTCTTTCTTTGGATCCCTAAACGTGCTCTTGGGTCGAGGGAATTACTCCTTCTTGGGCCTCACATAGCTAAGAAATCCCCCGGGCTCTGGTGCAGGTTGGGCCTCTAGATGAGTTGGGCTTTTGTTGGACCCTGTATATTTTTTGGGCCTCACATATAATAGTCACATCCATTCAAGAAATAAAATTTAAAGTAGTAATTTTGTTTTAATTAATATAACAAGAGTATAGCATATAAGTATTGTTATTCCTCGTTGGATATATTTATTTACATTTAATTGAGATATTAATCTGGTTGAGAATACCTAAATTTATATTCAAAAGCTTAGATTTTTTTATATTATAAATTTTTAAAATTGAAACTAAGAATTGAATTTTTTTAGGTTGAAATATGTCTTGGATTTTAGTTTTAATATAATTAATTACTGAATAATGGGGTATCTTAGTCATTTTAGGTATAAGTTGGTTAAGACCAATTGGGTACTTTAAGGGTAAGATATGGATATAATTTATAATTAATTATTACGAGTTTTTACTGGGTTTGGATTTGAGCAAGGTATTATCCATTCATTAACAAATCTACTGTCATTAATGATCAATAGTGGAATCGAGCAAGATTATATCTTTATTTATTCCTTAGATTTAGATTTCAACAAAAAATCCTCATTTTTCACCCAAAGAAATTGATTTGAAACCAATCCCTAAAAATTAAACCTTGTTCATCACTTCTATAAGTTTTAGTGTATGAAATTATTTTGTCGGATTAAACACCGATTAATGCTGTTCAAGCCTTTAGAAAACTCTATATTCTTATAAGACTATAAGCTACTCATACTGACAACGTGTTATAAAATGATAACAAAAGAACTAGTAATTATGAAATCATAAACTTTCACCGTCTTTTTTTTTCTATACTTTTATTACCATAAGTTTCCTATTTATTATAGTCTATTAAGTAACAGTATATCAACGACTTCATTAATACTTTACATTTAATAAAGTAAAATATATAAATATTATTAATATTTATCCATGATCACCGTGGCTAGGTTATAATGAGGCGACCTCTGTAGCTGGCTGTAGAGATTTGTCAGCAACTCCTCGAGTACTAGGCCTCCTTCAACTTCAAGGAGTCCAACAAAAAATAATGCCAATAGGGTGGCCAATGCAGCAACGGCAACGACTGTGTACCATGAGGAGATCATTCTTTATTGGGATGCACAAAGCAAGCTTGGTAACTAAAATTTTAATTAAGTTTAAATAAATATCGTGTAATTATTTTCGAGGCTAACGAATTTTAATATTTCCCACATGATCCCAGATTGGCAAGCTACCCAAGCAAATATAGGTATGCTTCGATCGCTATGAAAAGAAGTTGGACGGCGATTGGAGCGCATGAGGATGGAGAAGGTGACAATAAGAATGCTTGTTATATATTTTTAAATTAAAAAATTATTTAATTAATTATTTACTTCATTTTTTTTTCTGATTTCAAGAAGCGTTCCAGAAGCTTATCAAGGACTAAGTCGCTCGTGTGTCGGATGATGGGCCTGAGGTTGCACCTTCAATAATCCAGTTGTGGTTGATTGTAGCTGGGGGTCAGAACAAAGGCGAAATAGGCTTAGAAGCCCAGACCTCGCAAGCAGCGCTGTTGTAGAGAATAATGCCTCCGACACTAGCATCAAATTCAGAGATCGTTGGACTAAAACTACTGATACAACAGATGGAGAGGATGATGTACCACACGATGATCCATTCGGGCGTCCCACCAGTACTAGAGCCGCTTCAGCCTACATCCGACAACATCCTGCCAATTGACCTCCCAACCATAGCCAACGACACCGTTGAGCGTCACTAGTCAGGAGCAAATGACAATTCAAACTTAGCTGATATGAATTGGCTTATGGCTCGCTCAAACTATATAAAATAAGAGTAGATAGTCTTTATTGCCTTCATTGTTGGTCTCAATGAACCATTGAGACGTATATTTTTAGAATTAAGTCAAGTATTCTAAACCAATATGAATATAAAGCATCCATTATATGAAGCTTAATGCCATTGGTAGCATTATATTGACTATTCTAGAGCATTTGATAAGATCTGACGTGTAACATCTTCATACGTTAATACATAACTATTTTTATTAGCTTAATAATATGGTAAGTTGTCATGATGTATATAATATTTGGTATTTAAGTAGAAATTTATTTAAAATGATAAAATCTTGGATATGAGTGAAAATTTTAAAAATCGAAATTGTGGGGTTACAAGTGTAGAATTATAAAAAATGAGAGGAAACAAATACAATCTGCTTTTACTATACATATTTCTACATCCCATACACTAAAATTAGTAGAACAAAATACAAATAAGATGAAAAAGGGGATGAGGTAGTGGAATAAGGATAAGGTGTAAACACTCCTTACATCCTTATCAATATTTATATATATCAAATACTATATTAATATATATATATATATACACATACAGACAATTACAAACTTATATATACATAATTGACTATACATATATATATATATATATATATATATATATATATATATATATATATATATATATATATATATATATATATATATATATATATATATATACATAGATTACACTCTAGAAGAGTGTAGAAAACACAAAAGAAAAGACAAGAGAGAAAGAGCGGTGGTGAGAGAGAAAGAGGAAAAAAGAAGAGACTAAAATGCATTTTCCCACCTTTGTATTTTGTTGAAAAAGTTAAAAAAACCTCTATGTTTTAAAAATAGTTAAAAATCCCCTTTTGTTTTAATAAACTCAGCAAAAAAATACCCACTTCCATTATAAACTAATGGAAGGTGGGATGCATGCGCTTGAAGTGCGTATAGGCTTGGTTTTTTGCGTATTTTGATATTTTTTAGTCTTTAATTAACTAAAAATACCCCTATATTGTATCTAAAATTACTATGGTAAAATTGACTTTTTATTTTATTTTTTGCATTTTTTCTCTCCTCTAAAAATATAAATTCTTATATTAAATACCAAAAAAAAAAATTTACATTATAAAGACTAATATACTAAATTTTATTCTTTTGAAATTTAGATATGTACAAGAATATAAATATTAAATAATTATAAATAATAAATTATTTTAAATACAATAATTATTATAATTATCTAAAATTATTGTTACTTAACTAAAATAAATTTAATTAAATAAATAAGAAATAAAAAAATTGCGCCGCCGCCCTGCACAGACCATGGGCGAACGACGACGTCGTAGCCTAGACCATCGGCGACAGCATCGTTGTCAGTTTCCTTCATTATCTGCGCGATGTGTCCTCGCCCCCATTTGTGGGGGACGGTGACGCTGGGGGGTGGCGCGGGGAGGAGGGAGGCGGCGGGGATGGGGAGGGGGGTAAGCAGCAGGTGGTTGGGGTTGGGGTTGGGGTTGGGGGTGGGGGGTAGTTAGAGTTTTTTTTAATATGTAATAATAATAATAATAATTTTTTTATATAATTTTTAATTATTTATATACAATATAAATTAAATAATTTATTAAATTCAAACTTTTTATTTTTTAAATCTAACGGTTGAAATTAATTAATTAGATCTAACAGCCATTATCTAATCAAATAAGATTCAACGGTCATTACAATAAAAAATAATATATATTAAGTAAGGGTATAATAGTAATTTCATTAAAAAATTAACGCCGTTAATTAGATTTAGCAGAGAGGGATGATTGTGCTATATTTAAGAAAACATAAAGGGGTTTTTTGCCGATTTTTTAAAATATGAGAGGGTTTTATGTATTTTAGCCAAAAAAAAAAAAAAAACAAACAAAGGAAGAGATAAGAAAAACAAGAGGGAGAGGTGGTGCAAAGAGGAGAGGAAGAGGAGAGGAAAAGAGAAGAAAAGTTAAGAGAAAGAAGAGAAGGGAGGGAAAGAGAGGAGAGGAGGAGAAAAGAGAAGAGAAGAGGAGAGAAAGAGTTGGTGGTGTTCTTCGTTTACCATCAAGTTCAAATAATTTCTCAGTTGAATTGGTAAGTTTCTGTTCATATTCTTGATTACATTCGTATAGGAGATGGGTTTGAACTGAAATTTAGGGAACAAATCGATTAAATGGGAGAAAGGCACCAGGAGAGACTCTGTTTTGAATAGCCTTTGTAAATCGTGATTTTCTTAAAATATACTGGTCCAAATTTAATGATATTTGCTTCTGTGTAATTCTTAAGATGTGCACTAAAACTTTGTAGTTTCAGGAAAGAGCTAAATCGATCGTTTGAATGGGTAAAATTAAGAAATCATTCTGTTGCTCTGTTTCGGCGGGAAATCAGACAAAGTGTATTTAAAACCTCTTAACTTGAGATATACTGGTTGAATTTGTATGATTCTTTCATAAAATCAAACTAGACACATAGAATATTATATACTGAAAATATGGTGATTTTTTTAGGATTTTATGATTTTTGAGAGAATTTTGAAATTGTAGGCCTGAATCTGTGAGCAGATGGAAACAGGCGGTATAAAAATTAAATGACTAATTATCTATATATATATCCAATTGATATGATTCTTATTGTAAATGAAACAAGACATCCATAGGAATATTTTGTGTAAGAATGACACTTTTATCAATTGTATTCCTACATGAGGAAAAATTATAAATTAAGACAGAGATTCTATCAAGAAGATCTAAGTAGAGGACAAAGACTGATTTTATTAAAATCAATTCCTAGGATCTAAGATACAAATCATATATCATTGGGAAGCTTATTATGTTTACTTTATCAATACTAAAATAGTTTTGAATGTTAGTAATTGTAATTAAAGTTATGATATAATTAGTGAGTATTGCTCATTCTATGAAGATTATAGATTCAGGGGCTGTAAGCGTAATTTCTAAAATATAAGCACTGATTTTAATAAATCAAGATATATACTGATGTAAAGATAATCGAGTCTATTTTGTATAGAAGAAAATGGAATAAAGATCTGAATTTTGTACAATGAGATGTTCAAGGATTAGTGAAAAGTGTACGAATATAATCTAGTGCTTTTTGAAAGGACTTCAATATTATTCGATTCATTGACAATACGTCTTATATCTCATTTTTGGACACGGGAATAATGTTCGGGATTGTACACATCATTCTACTATTTAAATAATTGAGAAAAGTGAGATACGTATATCTAATTGATTTATATATATATATATATATATATATATATATATATGTGTGTGTGTGTGTGTGTGTGTGTGTGTGTGAATATAATTGCTTGTTGGATTGATGTATATATGAATATAATATATGGATTGTTTATTTTATCACAGTATAATTTTTAAAATATTGGCAGAAAATTCTTTTTTACAAGTTGTGATTATTAATAATCAATGACGACTTAATCACTATATTTGTGTGGTATTAAGTCGCTGTATTACTCTTGCTAAATACTTTGTTATTAATTATTATAGCGATAATTTTAAATACAATTTTCTATAATTAATTATTGATAGTGATTAATTTTATGCAATTATTTTAATATTGAAACTACAAAAATTATTATGGCGAAAAAGGGATAATTACACAATCTCCCCCGAAGTTTTATATAATTACACGTATATTTTTTGTGATTTGAAAAATTACATTCAGTATTCCTAAATTTTTTTTTTCCAACAAATACATTTCTTTGTTAACTGAAATTCACGAAACTTGTTGATATTAGCAAAAAATTAAATAAAAATTCATATTTACTCATAATTTACTCAATTCTAATTTTTGCAGGCCAAACAATCTGACCAACTACCCTTATACAGTTGAAGATGTATAAGGGTGGTTTGATAAAAAAAGATTTATTTGACTTGCAATAAATGAGTAATAAGCGAATCAGGGATATTATATATATATATAATATATATATATATATATATATGTATATATATTTTGTTTTTCTTGTTGTTTTGTGCTAATAACAATAGATTTTGTGAATTTTGACTAATAAAAGGAATCTATTTGTTGGACGAAAATAAATACCAAAAGTATTAGATATAATTTTTCAAATTATAGAATACTTATTGTGTGTTTACACCAAATCTCAACAGGAGGATGATGTAAAGTATCATACATTTAATGAGCATTTCAATATTATCACTATATCACTTAATCTTCTATAGTTAAAATTCTTTTTTTATGAATTGTTCAAAAAGAGTTTTGAAGGTTTTGTTCATCAAAAGTAGTAACTTAACAATTAATTTTTTTATTCTAATTTTTAGTGCATATAATGTAATGAAAGAATAATATAGTAGATAAAATCATAACAAACCACAAAATAAGATGAGGTTGCAAAAAAAATGGCTAGATATAACAATAATTATGTTCCTTTGAAAATCAAAAACACACTTAATGTTCTTCATTCTCCTTTACACTTGGTCTTTTTCTTACAGGGCGTGGGGTATTTATGCCGTACAAGTGGACTTATGATGACTTAAAAATATAATATTGTTCTCACATTAATTCACAATATGTGATTTTTATTTTGTGCTTAAGTGGTCCAACATTTTGCTTTTCTTACTAGAGGCTTCTTTGTGTATATCATAGAAGTGAAGATATATTTTATTCAATTTTAAAATAGAAAATTTTCTATGAGAGACTTAAATTTTTTTCATGAAATAGAAACGTCAAGAAAGTCTGTACATTTTAAAGAGTCTTTGTCTTATAGAACTATTTAAGTTCAAAGCATTCTTGTCTTCTACCCTTCCCCTACTTTTTTATTTTTTTTTATTTCGTAACGGGTAACTTCAATTATTAGAATAAAATACGATCCAAATAATTCCTCCAGTTGGTAGGTTGTTTATGTCCAATCTTAATTTTTCTAAATCCTTTATTCCTTTATCGTGAACTATGAATTTTTTGAAATATTTTTCCTGGATTAGTCTTTTAATTTCCTCTTTTTAGGCTATAACAATCTTTTGTGTTGTGTCCTCTATTTTCATGGAACTAGTTATAGCATCTCGACCTTATCCTGTTTGGATTGGCCTACTTATGTGGCGTACAACAAAGTAGACCTTGTTGCTTCGCTATGCTAGGACTTCAGCCCGCTAAGTGTCAAACGATGTGTAGCATGCTAAGTTACTCGGGGGCATGTGTTTGCGTTCGTTTCTACTTCACTTTCCTTTGAGGGTGTTTTCTCCCCCTTATTGGTCTTCCTTTTTTTGGGGCGAGAAATATTGTACTTATAGCCTCCTAAATCCTAGTATACTTTTTGGCCCTCACCAACAACTCATCCAATGTGGTTTGTTCTCCTGCTGTAGGCCCCTAAATCTACTTCTCCATAGATTCTATTGCATTACGCTTGCTAAAAGCTCTCAGTTAACATG
Source organism: Sesamum angolense (assembly GCA_034509725.1). Classification (NCBI taxonomy): domain Eukaryota; kingdom Viridiplantae; phylum Streptophyta; class Magnoliopsida; order Lamiales; family Pedaliaceae; genus Sesamum; species Sesamum angolense. The sequence continues at coordinate 5,408,012 of JACGWL010000004.1, forward strand.
AATGACCTCGAACACCACCAATGAACATACTCCCTCAAACTCTCATGTTCCTGTTGTCCTCTAGTGAACAAGTAGGTTGTAGTTTTAGAATATTGCGGGGAAAATTGCACATTTGGTCCCACAGGATAGGTACTGTTGCAATTTTAGTCCCATACGTTATGAGCTCAGCACTTTTGGTCCCACAGAAAGAAAAAGTGTTGCACTTTTGGTCCCAACTCCGTTTAAACCGTTAAGTGGATGGAAAACCACTTTTAGAAGGTTCAAGGTGGTTTTTTATGGTTTGAAAACCACCAGGCTTTTTGGAGGGAATTATATTGATTTTGTTGCATTTTTCATGCATTTCACTATAAAATGACAAAATTTTCCCACTAAAATTTGCAAAAAATTAAGCTGCACAGTTATAATAGATTAAAAGAATATCTTTGCAAAAAAATAAATTGCACACTTATGATAGATAAAAATATTATTTTGAATGAAATATTAAATTACGTGATCGCAAAATTAAAATGACCTATTTTTTTGCCCATTTTAATTTTGCAATCACATAATTTAATATTTCATTCATAATAATATTTTTTTTATCTATCATAAGTGTGCAACTTGTTTTTTTGCAAAGATATTTTTTTATCTATTATAACTATGCAGCTTAATTTTTTGCAAATTTTAGTGGGAAAATTTTGTCATTTTATAGTGAAATGCATGAAAAATGCAACAAAATCAATATAATTCCCTCCAAAAAGCCTAGTGGTTTTCAAACCATAAAAAACCACCTTGGACCTTCTAAAAGTGGTTTTCCATCCTCACTTAACGGTTTAAACGGAGTTGGGACCAAAAGTGCAACACTTTTTCTTTCTATGGGACCAAAAGTGCTGAGCTCATAACGTATGAGACCAAAATTGCAACAGTACCTATCCTGTGGGACCAAAAGTGCAATTTTCCCGAATATTGCGTGTTGATGGTAAATAATGCAGAAAGTGTCATGAGAGTTGCTCGAAATTTTCAATGGATCAGTAGGTGGCAATGGGGGCAGGTATTAGGCCAGTTGGGGCGGACCTAAGACTCGCCTTGCCTAGCCTTGCCTACTCTGGTACAAGCTCTTATCCTCCGATTAATTAAAAACATAAGTGCATTTATGATGATTAGAATGAAAGTACACTCTTATCCTCCAATTAATTAAAAACATAAGGTCACAATTTTTGTTGATGCGCAACTCAATACTTTACTCCGTAGATAAAAAATGCGTCGCTTTCCTTAATTTGATCCTTCTTAATAGGAACAAGCCTAATATTCCCTTATAATTTCTTCTTTTCTCCATCACTATATCTGATTCATTGAATATAAAAATATAAAATGAGTTTTGAAAATAGAAGATGCAGTTGATGGATCAAGAATCAAGTGTCTGAAATTCAAATATCATCAAATTAAGAAACAAGACTATACGTAACGTATCTTTCTTATGCAAAATCATTTCAAATTGCGTTCTTATTGATTAATTCGTAGAAAATATAAGTTTAATTACCATCAAAGACTATTTCTGAAAAAAGATAGTTGGAGGAATTTTCAAAATGGTATTTTATTTCAAGTATGTCCTGATCTGATCGAATCTTATTATTCACATTATAATATAAATTTTTTTAAAATTGCATCGAGCTCACGACATACAATTATAATAAATTTACCATGTGGTTCATTTCTAGGGTTAATCAACTTAGACCTCCTCTAGACATGAAAAAATTACACTTTCTCCCCGCCCCCCCCCCCCCACCCCAAAAAAAAAAAGTAAAATTACACTTACATCCTTCCAAGAATCATTTATACCTAACCCCCTTTCATTATGGTTTGAAAGAGAAAATGTTAATTTCAGCAAAAAAAAAGTATATAAATTTTTAATTTTGTTCCTCATTTAATATCTTTTTATAATGTATTTATAAGGGGAAAGATGTAGAAATATTAATCACACTTTATACATATATATATATATATATATATATATATATATATTATTTTCTTATATTTATCCTCTTGAGTACAAAATTATAAGAAAAATATTAAATGTGGGGCATAATTGAAAATTTATATAATTTCTTTTAGTGATGTCAATTTTTTTTTCTTCTAAACCCTAATGAAAAGAGGTCGAGCATAAATGAAGAAGGCTAAATTGCTTTATTGGTCCCGTAAAGATGGACTTTTGTTCTTTAGTCCACACTTAATTTACGGGATTTTTTTAGTACCATTTTAGTAAAAAAATATGATGAGGTTAGTCCCAAAGGAAAATTCCATCAAATGTTAATGGCAAACTTCACGAGGAAGGCATGTGTTGTTAAGTAGTTAATTTTTGGAGGGACAAAATCACGTGCTCCTCTTATGAGTTAAAAATGTAATGTGTTGAAGAAATTGAAATCTATTTAGTTCCCCAATGAATCCTAAAAGTCTCCTCCACAAATCTCATTAAAAATCAATGCCTTCACCATCACTGCTTTTGAAGAATTTGCTCTTGAAGAAGTAAAATTCGTTAATGAGACGTGGTTAGCAATGTCTCTATGGCTAGCCTACCTGATTGACTTTGGAAACCCGAACTGCGATATGTATTATCTATTTTTTTTTTTTCCCAGATGACGGTGAATTTGCTATGACTTGAAAAATTCATCGTGGAGGCACTTTTTTGCACATTCTTGAAACTAGTTATATGTTTGATTTTTTTTTATCTAAATTTATTGTGCATGAGTTATATTCATAGCTTGGTTGAACATTTAGGATATATGTGTGTTTTTAATATTTGCAAATGGAGTTATTCTTTTTCCTGCCCTCCATCAGCCATTTTACAGACAAAATTGACGTCAAAAATTTCACCTAGAGCACGCAGCAGTTTCACCATGTGAAAGACAACCAACGTTTGATGGAAATTTCCTTTTGGGACTAACAAAATCAAAATTTCTTTTAAAAGTGTACCAAAACTAAACTCCCGTAAAGCGTGAAACTAAAAAGTAAAACAATTAAAATTGTGGCACGAAAAAAATAATTTAGCCAAATAGAGAATTTTTGAAAGGAGTACAAATGTAATTTTAATTTTTTTTTAGAAAAATTATAATTTCCCATTTAAAGGAAGTCGAAGTGTAATAAACCTAATATTTAGTTGATGAAATTTCACTAAAAAGAATTTACTATTACATGCATTGAAATGTTTAAGAACTAAAAATAATTATATTAATTATAATTTAAATAAAAGTGAGACAAAAATTTAGTTTATACACTACCAAAAAATATATATTTAGCTACACTTAGAAATCCACGACTAACAATTTTTGTGTGACTATTTATTTACTAAGCCTATTAATTTTAATCGTTTATATTAATTAGAGTAAAATTTTATATTTAGAAGGTGTTTGGTTAAGCTTATAAACTCCTAAAAACATCTTATAAGATGTTTGGGAGCTTATAAGCTCAAAAAATGTGTTTTGGCTAATTTTTTTTAAAATAAAATGTTGTGGTTCTTACAAGCTCTTTAAAAAAAGTTAACTCTCATAAACTTTCTCACACACCGACACCCACTCTCCTCTCTCTCTCTCTCACACACACATACACTCTTTCTAGGATTTAATTTTTTTTGTTTTATTTTTTTAATATTTAAAAAACAGGAAATACTTTGTTATTTAATAATAAATTATTATACTGAAATAAAAATGAGATGATAGTGATATTATATTTTATTAAAATATAAAATTTAAGACACTATATTATTTTTATAAAAATTTAAATAATAATTCGTTATTTTTTTATTATTATAAAAAGATTATCTATCAAATTTTCGACCGTTCATTTATTTTCAGACAACCAAGAGAGAGAGAGGCAGAGAATTCACAATATCAATCGGTGGATTGCGAGAGAGACAGAGAGAGCAAGGAAGCAGGATGGGTTCAGACAAAGAGTGCCTGAAAGTTCTGATGTTCCCATGGCTGGCTCACGGCCATATCACTCCGTTCTTGGAGCTGGCCAAGAGACTCTCCCACAGAAACTTCCACTGCTACATTTGTTCTACCCCAGCAAACCTCACTTCCATCGCCAACAAAATCCCACAAAAATACTCCAACTCCATCCACCTTCTCCACCTCCACCTCGCCTCCTCCGATCAACTCCCTCCTCACTACCACACCACCAACGGTCTCCCCATCCACCTCCACTCCGCCCTCCGATCCGCCCTCAGAGCGGCGAAACCTGACTTCTCCAAAATCTTAATAACTCTGCAGCCCCACCTCCTTATCCACGACATTCTCCTGTGGTGGGCCGGAGACATAGCGTCCAAGAAAAACATCCCTTCCGTCTCGTTTTTGACCTCCGGCGCAGCCACGTTCTCGTATTTCTGTCACTTGGGGCAGCGCGGGGGCGTGGAGTTCCCCTACCCCGCCATCCGTCTCACGGAGTTTGAGCTGTCTATGGCGATGGGGGCTCTGGAGAGTTCAAAGAACGAAGAGAAAGATCCAGACGAAGACGGATGGGACTCAGACCGAATAATCATAGTGAATAGTTCAAGAGAGATCGATGGGAAGTACATGGACTACCTCTCCGAGATGTTGAACAGGGAGTTCATCCCGGCTGGTTCCTTGGTTCGGGACTATGGCGATGATGATGCTGATGAGGCAGTACCAATGGACTGGCTGAGCCAAAAAGACAAGTTTTCGTGCGTGTTCGTGTCATTCGGGACCGAGTACTTCTTGAAAAAGGAAGAGATTGAGGAGATAGCTTACGGTTTGGAACTTAGCAATGCTAACTTCATTTGGATAGTGCGGTTCCCGAAAGGAGACGGGACGACGGTCGAGGAGACGCTCCCGGCAGGGTTTCTGGAACGGGTGGGTGGAAGAGGGAGGATCGTGGAGAAATGGGCATCACAAGCCAAGATCCTAACCCATCCCAGCGTGGGGGGATTCGTGAGCCATTGTGGTTGGAATTCGTTGACGGAGAGCATCGAGTTTGGGGTGCCGATCATAGCCATGCCGATGCATCTTGACCAGCCCATGAACGCAAAGCTGGTAGCGGAGCTTGGCGTCGGCGTGGAGGTCAAGAGAGACAACGAGGGGAGGCTGCAGAGGGAAGAGATAGCGAAGGTGATCAGAGACGTAGTGGTGGGGGAAAGTGGGGGGGAATTGAGACGACGAGTCGTTGAACGAAGGGAGAGAATCAGGTTGAGGAGCAGAGAAGAGATAGACGAAATTGCACACAAGTTCGCACAAATTTGTGGGAAATAAGGACTCATTGTCCGAATCGAACTGCAATTATCAAGATGGAGTATGCATTGATACTTTCTATTTGTAGAAATTTGTGTTGACAAAGCCCAACTCTCTTGTTTTGGATGATTATTTTTTAGGCTAAATTCCATTTTATCTGCATGTGTTTTGTTTAATAAGCAAAAAACTCCATTATATTTTGAAAACAGGCAAAAAAATATTCGTGTGTTTTAAACCCCTGTAAAAAAAACCCTGTCGTTAGGAATTGACGAAGCGTGTGTTGAACGCGCGAGTGATGCGATTAGGGGACTGTTTTGACATCTTTGCATGATCTTTTATTGTAATTATGATTAAAATGCCCCTATATAGCTATATGATAGTTTTTTGGCATTTTGACTTGTTTTCAACTTGTTTTGAGTATTTTTTTATTTTTTTTTTTTATCTCTCTATCAAATTAAAAAAAGTTTTTGTAAATATATTTATTTAAAAATACAAAAATATTACATAAACTTTTTAATGTTTAATAATATAAATTAAAAAATAGAATTAAAATGACAATATAGAATTTTAATATCTTAACAAATATGTATATTAATGAATTAAAAAAAAGTTATACATTATGATTATTTAATAAATTGACTCCACACACACAGCCACCCATATAAAACCTAAGCACTAATCGTAAAGACGATTCACAATTCCACACATTGATCTCTTACGAATATTCCACCTCAACACGTGGAATAGTATGATTAATAAACTATAGAAGTATAGATAAAAATTACCCACATTATCTCTACTCACCTAAACTCTCAACTCCATTCCCCATAATTCTAAAGTACAACATGAATTACAACATCTTAGACCGGGCGATACATTCACACAATATCTGTGACTCTGATAAGCACAAGAATTACAACATTCAGGCCACTCGATTATTTCGAATTAGAATCTAGAACCAAACGATCCTCCGCATTAGCTCTCTATTACGCAAAGACACCCCTGCTCATCTTTCCATAATATATTAATCCATTACCTATCATGCAATCACCAGAAGAAGCTCCGACGACACTCGCGAGAACGCGCACTATTTGTCGTTTTTGGCTCAGAGTCCGATCGAGGTAAAGCTACTGCTCACGCTTAGTTAGTATCACTACAATACGTTTCTTACATTGACGTCCCAAACCTATATGTATACCACGCAGAGTAATAATGTAATCTCCCTAGAGATCATAAAGCCATGTCCTCCAGAATGTAATGACGGTATCCATGTAAATTTATACATCAATCTGATTCTCTCTTTGCATATTAACTACCACTATGAATTGTTGCTCACTCCCCATCCCCGGGTTTTACTTATCTTGAAGTCTTTCTTCTAGTATTCTTCTCATTTCTTTAAAATCTTCTCTCACCAAGCAGCAACCACAAAATACTCAAATAAAGAACACTTTACAATATCACCCTGATCAAGTAAGCGAAGATAGCGAGAGTATTTTATTAAAGTGTTCTACATCACCTCAAGTCACAAAATCAAAATCACCATACCAAAATTTGAGATCCCTCTCCACAACAAGATAGCACGTAAGAACTAAGTAGAACACAGAAGAAAAGGTCCACACAGTATTATCCGATGTATTTAAATTATCTAAAAAATATATTTGTGATTATATTTTATTCGACAATTATAAACAGTTCTCACCGCTCACTCAGAACTAAGAGATTTAATCACAAGTGATGGAAAGGGTCTCAGTGTCACAGTACATAAAATCTAAACATAATGAGAGTAAATTAATTCATAAATTATGTAAGTAATATTAATCAATTAAGATAATAACATACTTTAGAGATGATATTATTTAACAACCGCAACCTATTTATATTAAACATTGTGACTGGATCTACGGAATGTAATAGTATGTAGATAGAGAATATGAGGTCAAAAAGTGTGAGATATATATAGCTTATAATGGATAAAGAAGGGATTCGTTCTACGCCAGCGGCCCAGCACAAGAGGAGCGACGAATCCCCCATAGCTGCGTATGTACCAAGTTCGGCTCAGATCATTTATCTATGCATCTACCTCGACCCTCTTTCTGTTGTAATTGTGAATTTCCCAGCGCTTGTATCCCTGCCTTTATTTCTTAGAGGCCAACGTTCAAATTTATCTGGTTGTAATAATCACAACAACAGCAATCGAAAGGTGTAGCCCAGTGACACGAGTTGATGGTAGTGGTGCAAGGTCCCTCTATTGCCGACCTTACAGGAAACGGACGAGGGTGTGGTAGGTTATTTTAAATTTTTTTTTTTTTTTTTATGAAATTGGCACCGTTGATCTCATAGCCACAAATTAGATTATACTAATATTAAATCTAGAATCGTTAATTTTTTTTAAATCATCATGATCTAACAGTCTAAATCAATTGACAGTATTCCAGCTCTCATTTTCTAATCAACTAATGTCCACATTAAAGATATAATATATATATATAATATAAATATAAGTAGTATTAACGTCAATCCATGATACCGACTAGTTAAAGAACTTAATCGCTTAAAAAACCGCAAAGTAAGCATGTGCTGCCATATAAAAGATCAAATTTATCACTTATATGGCCGTATTACCATTTACTAATAACAGACATGAACCTCCTACTAATACTTCATGTTTTTTCTTTTTTTTCGCTACTATCCGCCCTTATATATATGTTAAACCTTTTCATTAAATAATATTTTTATCAAATGATTGATTAAATGAATTCTATTTTATTTACAATTCTTCTTTCACATCTCTCCATATTACTATATTGTATATATAAAAAATTTTTATATAAAAAAAAGGGGCATGAGAGGAGACGACAGACGCTGCAGAAATCGGCACCTAGTCTTAGGCATCTGAAACTTGCTATAGTTCGTGGTACAATAACTTCGGCTGTATTGCATGTGCTCCAAATGAGAACGAGTTCTATTTGAGACCAAACACTACATAAATTATAAAATTTAATTTCATCACGCGATCTAAAATAATAGTCCTTAGTCAAATAAACATCACCAAAATTGTTACCCTTGAATATAAGCATGGCTAGATAATGTTTGTAGTGTATAAACTATATTTTTGTCAAAATTTATTAAAATCAAAACTATAAAATTATTATTAGTTCCTAATTTATTTGAAAGCATGTAATTAATGTTTTCGAGTATAATCTCGTCAAGATAAAAACTATGATTAATTACCTTAGAACCCCTCTAAAATGCGAAATGACAATTTTTTCTAAAGAAATTAATATTATATTTGTACTCTTTTCAAAATTCTCTCTTTAACTGAGAATTGTTTTTTGGTCCACAAATATGGATATTTCAATTTTTAGTCTCACGTTACCTGAGAGTTCTTTATCCTGTACAATTTTAAAAGAATTTTGACTTTGTTGTCCCAAAATGGAATCTTAGTCAAAACGTTGCACCTTCACATGATAGAGAACTCTGCATGCTCTAGGCATAATTTTTTACATCAATTTTGTTAGAAAATGACTGACTGAGGGGCAGGAAAAAGAACAACTCTATTGTAAATATATTTAACACCCATATATCCTAACTGTTCAACAAAAGCTCATCATATAACTCATTCACAATAAGTTTAGATCAAAAAATGAACACATAATAGTTCAGGAATGTGCAAAAAAGTGTCTCCACGATGAATTTTCCAAGCCAAAGCAAATTCATTTCATCTTAAGAAAAAAGAAAAGAAAGAAAAAAAGAGAATATATATCGCAGTTCGGGTTCTCCAAAGCAATCAGGGGGCTGACCGTAGAACATTGCTAACACGTCTCATTCACGAATTTTACTTCTTCAAGAGCAATTTCTTCAAAAAACAGCGATGGGCGAAAGGCACTGATTTTTAATAAGATTTGTGGAGGAGATTTTTAGGATTTATTGGAGAAGTGAATAGGTTTCAATTTTGTCAACAGTCCCATGAGAGGGGCAGTGATTTTTCCCTCCAAAATTAACTACTTAAACAACACATGCCTTCTCGTGAAGTTTGCCGTTAACATTCGATGGAAATCTTCCTTCGGGACTAACCTCATATATTTTTTTATTAAAATGGTACCCAAAAAAAAATTCGTAAATTAAGTGTGGACTAAAAAACAAAAACCATCTTTATGGGACCAAAGAAGCAATTTTAGCAATCTTTGTTATGATGACGCGAGCTCCTTTCATTAGGGTTTGGAAAAAAAATATTGACATCACTAAAAAAATTATATAAATTTTCATTATGCCCCACATTTTAATATTTTCTTTTTATATAAATTTGTACTTTAAAGAGAATAAATATAAGAATAATATAATATATTATATATATATATAAAAAGTGCGGACATTTCTACTCTTTCTTCCTTATAAATACAAATTATAACAAAAATATAAAATGAGGAACAAAATTAAAATTTTATGTAATTTTTTTTGCTAAATAATTAAATTTTTCGTCCAAATGATTCTTGAAAGATATAAGTGTAATTTATGAACACATGGTAAATTTATTTATTTTATGTGTAGACTCGACGTAATTGTAGAAAATTTATATTGATCATCTAAAATTGATTCGATTAAAATCAGGACATGCTAGAAATAAAATATCATTTTAAAAAGTCCTCCAGCTATCTTTTCCAGAAACAGTGGTTGATGGTAATTTTACAACAGCAGGCCATTCATAAATATTTCTTGGCATTTTTGTTGCACAATCGGCATTCATCACGGGCTCCGAGTTTAATAATTCTTACACGAATTAATCAACAAGAACGCAATTCGAAATGATGTTTGCATAAGATGATACGTTACGTATAGTCTTTCCTAATTTGAATGATTTTGAATTTCAACACTTGATTCTTGATCCATGAAATTGCATCCCGATTTCAAAACTCATTTTATTATTTTTTATGCATTTATGAAGATAGTTTTTTAAATAAAATAAATGACGTAATTATCGTACATGTGGCATATTATATTCAATGAATAAGATGTTGCGATGGAGAAAAGAAGAAATTATAAGGAATATTGGGCTTATCCCTTGTTAAGAAGGATCAAAGGAAAGCGAAGCATTTTTTTTTTTTTTTATCTACGGAGCAAATATTGAGTCGCTCTCATCAAACAAACAATTGACCATTTTTTAATAAATCGAAGGAAAAGATGTAAGGCCTTTGATTAAGGTATAATCATAAATTATTTTTTCTATCTTTAATATTTATAGTATTTATTTTATAATATACAGTCACTTGCACCTATATAATAGTTAAATAAATATTAACTAACCAGAGTAGATTCTAAGATCGTCAATTAAGTGCTGTTGTCATTAAGTACATTAACACACCACCGCTCATAAGATTGTCAAATTTATATAGAAACGCCTCGTCTTAATCAATAAACAATCCATAACGCCCATAAAAAAAATAAAATACAATAAAAAGGGTCACTACGATCCGATCAACTCCATGATAACCTATGTTTACAATCAAAAGGTATGAAACTAAAACTTCTCAATAAGAAAATAAAAATACGCTCAACACTGTGAGTTGATAGTGAGTCTTGCTCAGGGATAAACACATTTAAGGTCACCTAAGCTGACCAATAAATCCGACTCCCTTATTATCCGCCATACCTACTGCTTTAAAACTCCGAATTATGATTTAATAAATGTTTGATGCGAATTCTCTAGTAGAAAAACTTATTAGAGCATTTTTCCTTCCAACTAAAGTGTATATTACTATAATTTAATAAGACATCTAACTGTTCCAAAGCATCGTCGATATTAGTTCAATATGATACAATAATAATGTATGGAATTTCTCTAGTCTTCTTTGAGTTTCCTCTAGCATTGTTTTAGTCCAAATTAGGCGATGTGGATTTGTCATCTTATCCAACTGAGATGTGTCACAAGCTCATATTGAGTAACTGATGAGTAAGACTTATTATCTATCACTCACCATATACTAACACTTATTATGAAGTAATAACACAATAGAGAATATTTTTAATTTTAGGTGTCTCTACACTTGGAAAACGCCCAATCCAGCAAATTTTTGAAATGAGTTAGAATTAGGGCCAAAAAAGGTCAATACAAGATAATCCATAAAAACATTCAGACACGGATTAGCTTCTAGAATCCTAATAATAGACTATACAATATAAGCAATATATAGCGAAAACAATTATAGGTGCAAAAAAATTACCACTCAAAGTGATAAACAATGTGATTAAATGTAGAAAACTTGTATCAGCCCAAAAAGACATCACATGCCCCACGAGTAAGACTTAGCGCGTGTCTACAACATCAATTTCAAGTTACTCCTAGTATTGTCGAAATGCAAAACAATGTCACTTGATGCGTCACAATGTATGACAAACCAAAACAGATAGAGCGCCAGATGCACATAACTAGTTCCTATATATATTAACAAGCAAAGATATAAGTATTGTATAAAACATCAGAAGAAATATTCTATACTATTATCCCTTTTTTGCTTCATCCATAATTTATTCGAAGTTTTAATAATTTAACACAAAATTGTTGTACCATCACATCATAATTCAATATTAGAGAAATTATATTCAAAACTTTATCGCTATAAAATACGATTATAACAAAGTATATAGAGGTACCAAATTCAATGACTTGAATTCAACTAACAAAACTTATATCGGATTAAAAAGTTCGTTACATAGATGAGATAATAATCACAACCTGTAAATAAAAAAAAATATTGTTGTAAAATATATTTTTTAAAAAATGAAAGTTGGTAAATTAAAACTGATGCCATATTATTATCAAAACTCTTTATAAAATACTATATGCTAGACGTTCTATGCAGCAGTTAGTAGATTCTTAAGAAACCCAATTCGAATCTAATTCTTAAATATAATTATATTTATTCAATAATTAAAGCAACCTAACGTTATAACACTTCCTTATTTATGTTTTTATTTTTCATTTTTTAGATTTGTTTCTCTCACCACTAAACTTTCTAAATATTTTTAATCCCACCACTTACTGTTTAATGTTGTGGATAAAAACAATACTAATATAATTAACAATTTATTTTATCTTTATTTCTCTTTCGCCTAAATCTCAAAATATAATCCAAATCCCAAAGTATAATTTTATATTATTTTAAACATTATAATTTAGATGTCATATAAGACTAATTTTTCTATAAAAACAAATAAATCTTACATTTAATTCATGATATTTTATGTAGTCAACATTATTCGAGTAATGTTCATGCATATCTTATAATCTATATCAAACTATATAAAAGAAAAATTACTCACTTTAGGTCGCAATTAATGGAAACAACTAAATCCAAAAAGCTAACAAATAAACTATATAATTCATTTTTCTATTCATTAATTATTCCGTCTCCCAATAATTTTTACCTTCCGCCTTTTTTCGAATATCCTTCCGAAAAAATAATTTAAATATTAAATTAATAATAATTCACATATATTATTATTTTTTTATACACCCACCATTAAATCATCCACGTAATGTCATTCTATCACCATTTATTTAATCATTCACATTAAATTTATTAATTTTTTTATATAAAATTTATTTTAAATTTATAAATTTTTATATCATCAATATTATTCAATTTTACTCTCAACCTCTATCTACTCACGTTTCTTGTCACGCTCGGATCTACATCCATCGTGTTATCCGATACACATAAGCGTTTATTTGTCCTATTATTCAAAACAGAAAAGCAAATCAGTCATTCCGTTCCTTCGCTAGCCGAACTAAGTATATAACTTCCCTCACAAATCAACCTTCAATCTTCTATTTTTCTATCTTTAAATTAATTTTATAAGTCAAATATAATATTAATTATATTTTTAAAAAATTTCTTATAATTTTTCTCTAATATTATTATCCCACTGTCCGTTCTCTTATTGACATTCAGCCTTAATTCCTTCACATTACCCTCAATTATTTTATTATTATAATTATCTTAAATATTTTTATTATATTTCAGACTAAAAATTTTTTTATATGCTCGCAAAAATCGCGTAAAAAAAAAAACTAGTTCATAATGAACCTACATTTTGTCCTTAATGTTTTCACACAAAAATAAAAGGACAAAACAATCCATACAATATGATTAGGAAATTCATTATTCAAATCAAATCAAATCAAGGATTGGTGAAGTCTGCGGCAGAGTTGCAATTTCTCACTAGATCTTGCCGTCCAATACAAAACAATAAATGCTTCTTAGGGATCCAAAATTCATTAATGTTAGGTAGGAAAATTTGTCTATATCCTTACGTTTGTTTTCCAATGCCTCACGTGACTGCTGAACGATCTCACGTGCTATGATTGACGTGATTTTCTATTTATGGAATATGAAATAATTTATTTATTCCCTTTTTACATAAAAAAGGAAGAAAATTTAGTTTTGGAGGACGATCCACGCACGCTTCCTCTAATAATAGTTAGTTACTATTGTATGTAGTTTTTGCGAGTATATAATACGATGATGAAAAAAATATTATATAAAAAAATATATAGGGTAAAATGGGTAAAATGAAATTATAATTATAGATTTATTGAAAATATGGAAATTTGTACGAAAAAATAATGAGAGATGAGAGGAAAAAATAATTGTAATAAAATTTATTAAAATTATGAAAGTTTGTTCTTGAGTGACTGACCAGAGGGAAGGAACGGTGCTGTGAAGGCAAAAACTATGGAGAAAATGAGAGAGATAAATGAAGTAGTGGGTTGAGAGAAAAAAATTATAATTTTTAAATAATTAAAAAATATTAAAATTACTATTATGGATAATTTTTTTCTCGAAGAATAAAACGAAGAAAAGGGTAAAATGGGACAATAAAAAATTAGTACGATTAATAGATTTTTTTCTATAATAATATAGATAATTGAACATGACATAATCGATATATGTACATAAAAAATTATAATAATTAAGTATTGTTTAATAAGAAAATTTATCATAGATAAAATTATAATGTAAAAATAATTAAATAATTTTGAAAGATAATTTTTGAAGTAGGAGAAAGAGAAAAAAATAACTATTTTAAAAAATAGTTTTTACCACTCGTAAATAGTGGGGAAAATATAGAAGTTAGTAGGTGAAAAAAAACAAATAAAAAATAAAAAAAAAAAACATAAAAAGAATGTTCTCCCTTAATATATAAATAAATAAATATATATTTTTAGATTAATTCGAATGGTTTCTTAAGATCTATAACTGCCTCAAAACGTCTAGCATATTATTAGAAAAGATATTTTTAAATGGCATCAGTTTTAATTTTACCACAATATAATTTTTAAAATTTTTCACACAATTTTTTTTTACAAGTTGTGATTATTACTAATCAATGACGACTTAATCGATATATTTGTGTTGAATTAAGTCATTGCATTTGTACCCTTACTAAATACTTTGTTATTAATTATTTATAGCGATAATTTTGAATATAATTTTCTATATGATTGATAGTGATTAATGTTTACACATTTGTTTTCAATATTAAAACTACGAAAATTATGATAGCAAAAAAGGGATAATCACACAATCTCCCCTGAAGTTTTATACAATTACACGTATATTGCTTGTGGTCTAAAAAATATGGAACTAGTTATAGCATCTCGACCTCATCCTGTTTGGTTTGTCATACATATGTGACGGATAACAAAAGACCTTGTTGCTTCGCAATACTAGGAAGTGTTGAATAATGTGTAGCACGCTAAGTTACTCGGGGGCATGTGTTTGCGATCGTTTCTACTTCATTTTCCTTTGAGGGTGTTTTTCCCCCTTATTGGTTTTCCTTTTCTTGAGGTCATAAGTCTTGTACTCGTTGCCTTTTGGATCTTAGTATACTTTTTGGCCCTCACCAACTCATCCAATGTGGTTGGGCGTTTTCCAAGTGTAGGCCCCTAAAATCTACTTCTCCATTGATTCTATTGCATTATGTTTGATAAAAGCTTACAGTTAACATAAATGGCCTGGAACACCACCAATGAACATACTCCCTCAAACTCTCATGTTCCTATTTTCCTCTAGTGAACAAGTAGGTTGTAGTTTTAGAATATTGCTTGTTGATGGTAAAATGATGCAAAAAGTGTCATGAGAGTTGCTCAAAATTTTCAATGGACTTAGCAGTAGGTGGCAATGGGGCGGATATTAGGTCAGTTAGGGTGGACCTAAGACCTACCCTGGGCAGACTCTTAAAGGGTGAGCGTATTTATTTTATACTATACAAGTATATTTATGATGATAGCAGTAGGTGGCAATGGGGTGGGTATTACCGTATTAGGCCAATTGGGGTGGACCTAAGACCCGCCCTTCCTACTCTGGGAGATACTCTTAAAGGGCAGGCGTATTTATTTTATACTATACAAGTGCATTTATGATTATTAAAATCAAAGTACAATCTTATCCTCCGATTATTAAAAACATGGGTCACAATTTTGTGTTGATGAGCGACTCAATAATTTGCTCCGTAGATAAAAAAAAAAAAAAAAATGCTTCGCTTTCCTTTGATCCTTCTTAACAGGGATAAGCCCAATATTTCCTTATAATTTCTTCTTTTCTCCATCGCAACATCTTATTCATTGAATATACATATGCCACATGTACGATAATTACGTCATTTATTTTATTTAAAAAACTATCTTCATAACATGCATAAAAATATAAATGAGTTTGAAATAGAAGATGCAATTCATGGATCAAGAATCAAGTGTTTGAAATTCAAATATCATCAAATTAGGAAACAAGACTATACGTAACGTATCTTTCTTATGCAAAATCATTTC
The DNA here is from genome assembly GCA_034509725.1 of Sesamum angolense. Classification (NCBI taxonomy): domain Eukaryota; kingdom Viridiplantae; phylum Streptophyta; class Magnoliopsida; order Lamiales; family Pedaliaceae; genus Sesamum; species Sesamum angolense. The sequence goes on from JACGWL010000004.1 coordinate 5,424,059, forward strand.
GAATTGCGTTCTTGTTGATTAATTCGTGTAAGAATTATTACACGGAGCCGCCGTGATGAATGCCGATGTGCAACAAAATGCCAAGAAAATATTATGAATGGCCTGCTGTTGTAAAATTACCATCAACCACTGTTTCTGGAAAAAGATAGCTGGAGGACTTTTTAAAATGATATTTTATTTCTAGCATGTCCTGATTTAATCGAATCCAACTATTTAGATTATCAATATAAATTTTCTACAATTACGTCGAGCTCACGACATAAAACTATAATAAATTTACCATGTGGTTCAAAATTACACTTATATCCTTTCAAGAATCATTTGGACGAAAAAATGTTAATTATTTAGCAAAAAAATTACATAAAATTTTAATTTTGTTCCTCATTTTATATTTTTTTGTAATAATTTTGTATTTATAAGGAGAAAGATGTAGAAATGTTAACCGCACTTTTTATATATATATATATATATATATATTATTTTCTTATATTTATTCTCTTATAAGTACAAAATTATATAAAAAGAAAATATTAAATGTGGGGCATAATTGAAAATTTATATAATTTCTTTTAGTGATGTCAATATTTTTTTTCCAAACCCTAATGAAAGGAGGTCGAGCATAAACAAAGATTGCTAAATTGCTTCTTTGGTCCCATAAAATGGGTCTTTTGTTTTTTAGTCCACACTTAATTTACGGAATTTTTTTTGGGTACCATTTTAATAAAAAAATATGATGAGGTTAGTCCCGAAGGAAGATTTCCATCGAATGTTAACGGCAAACTTCACGAGGAAGGCATGTGTTGTTAAGTAGTTAATTTTTGGAGGGAGAAAATCACGTGCCCCTCTCATGGGACTGTTGACAAAATTGAAACCTATTCACTTCTCCAATAAATCCTAAAAATCTCCTCCACAAATCTCATTAAAAATCAGTGCCTTTCGCCATCGCTGTTTTTGAAGAAATTGCTCTTGAAGAAGTAAAATTCGTGAATGAGACGTGGTTAGCAATGTCTCTACGGTCAGCCCACCTGATTGACTTTGGAAACCCGAACTGCGATATATATTCTCTTTTTTTTCTTTCTTTCTTTTTTCTTAAGATGAAAGTGAATTTGCTATGGCTTGGAAAATTCATCGTGGAGACACTTTTTTGCACATTCCTGAAACTAGTTATGTGTTTCATTTTTTTGATCTAAACTTATTGTGAATGAGTTATATTGATAGCTTTGTTGAACAGTTAGGATATATGGGTGTTTAAATATATTTACAAATAGAGTTGTTCTTTTTCCTGCCCTCCATCAGTCATTTTCTAAACAAAATTGATGTAAAAAATTATGCCTAGAGCATGCAGCAGTTTCATCATGTGAAGGACATGCAACAGTTTGACTAAAATTCCATTTTGGACTAACAAAGTCAAAATTTCTTTTAAAATTGTACAGGAAGAGAACTCTCGTAAAGCGTGAGACTAAAAATTGAAATGATCCATATTTGTGGGACCAAAAAAGCAATTTAGTTAAAGAGAGAATTTTCGAAAAGAGTACAAATATAATATTAAATTTCTTTAGAAAAATTGTAATTTCGCATTTTAGAGGGGTCTAAGTGTAATTAATCATAGTTTTTACTTGACGAAATTTCACTCGAAAAACAATTACTATTACATGCTTTCAAAAAATTAAGAACTAAAATAAATTATTATTAGTTATGATTTAATAAAATTTTGACAAAAAATTAGTTTATACACTACCAAAAACATATATTTAGCCATGCTTATAAATCAGGGCTAACAATTTTTGGTGACTGTTTATTTACTAAGCCTATTAATTTTAATCGTATAAATTTAAATTTTATATTTATGTAGTGTTTGGTCTCAAATAGAACTTCTCATCTTGGAGACATCGCCACAATACAGACGAAGTCTTTGTAAAAACTAAGAACCTGCGCGCCTAATATTCTACAGTTCATCTATTTTCAGACAATCAAGAGAGAGAGAGAGGCAGAGAATTCATAATATCAATCGGTGGATTGCGAGAGAGAGAGAGAGAGAGAGCAAGGAAGCAGGATGGGTTCAGACAAAGAGTGCCTGAAAGTTCTGATGTTCCCATGGCTGGCTCACGGCCATATCACTCCGTTCTTGGAGCTGGCCAAGAGACTCCCACAGAAACTTCCACTGCTACATTTGTTCTACCCCAGCAAACCTCACTTCCATCGCCAACAAAATCCAACAAAAATACTCCAACCATCACCTTCTCCACCTCCACCTCGCCTCCTCCGATCAACTCCCCCCTCACTACCACACCACCAACGGCCTCCCCCTCCACCTCCACCCCGCCCTCCGATCCGCCCTCAGAGCGGCGAAACCTGACTTGTCCAACATCTTGACTACTCTGCAGCCCCACCTCCTTATTCACGATATTCTCCTGCGGTGGGCCGGAGCCATAGCGTCCGAGAAAAACATCCCTTCAGTCACGTTTTTCACCTCCGGCGCAGCCATGTTCTCGTACTTCTGCCACTTGGGGCAGCGCGGGGACGTGGAGTTCCCCTACCCCGCCATCCGTCTGACGGGGTTTGAGCTGTCTATGGCGATTGGGGCTCTGGAGAGTTCAAAGAACGAAGAGAAAGATCCAGACGAAGACGCCGGATGGAACTTTGGCCGAACAATCATAGTGAATAGTTCAAGAGAGATCGATGGGAAGTACATGGACTACCTCTCGGAGATGTTGAACAGGGAGTTCATCCCGGCTGGTTCCTTGGTTCGGGACTATGACGATGATGATACTGGTGAGGCAGTACTAATGGACTGGCTGAGCCAAAAAGACAAGTTCTCGTGCGTGTTCGTGTCATTCGGGACCGAGTACTTCTTGAAAAGGGAAGAGATTGAGGAGGTAGCTTACGGTTTGGAGCTCAGCGATGTCAACTTCATTTGGATAGTGAGGTTCCCGAAAGGAGACGGGACGTCGGTCGAGGAGACGCTCCCGGCAGGGTTTCTGGAACGGGTGGGTGGAAGAGGGAGGATCGTGGAGAAATGGGCATCACAAGCCAAGATCCTAACCCATCCCAGCGTGGGGGGATTCGTGAGCCATTGTGGTTGGAATTCGTTGACGGAGAGCATCGAGTTTGGGGTGCCGATCATAGCCATGCCGATGCATCTTGACCAGCCCATGAACGCAAAGCTGGTAGCGGAGCTTGGCGTCGGCGTGGAGGTCAAGAGAGACAACGAGGGGAGGCTGCAGAGGGAAGAGATAGCGAAGGTGATCAGAGACGTAGTGGTGGGGGAAAGTGGGGGGAATTGAGACGACGAGTCGTTGAACGAAGGGAGAGAATCAGGTTGAGGAGCAGAGAAGAGATAGACGAAATTGCACACAAGTTGGAACAAATTTGTGGGAAATAAGGACTCATTGTCCGAATCCAAGAATGCATCGATACTTTCTATCAAGAGAAATTTGTGTAGACAAAGCCCAACTCTCTTGTTTTGGATGATTACTTTTTAAGTGTAACAGCAAAAATCTGCTTTTCTTCAACTATAATTATTAAGTTGAAGTACTCTATGTTGTCCTTTTGGATTTCCTCTATGCATTGTTTTAGTTCCAAGATTGTGCGGATAATTAACTTTACCGATATTACATTTCCATTTTCTTCAGTTTTGTATAATTATATATAGATTTTTTGAAATTTGAGAAATTACATCTAACACTCCAAAAATTTATTTTCATTTAACAAATAAGTCCCTGTTAGTTAAAATTCATTGAATTTGCTGATATTAACTGAAAAAATTAAATGAACATTGATATTTACTATTGATTGACTTAAAGCTGACTTATTGCCGATCAAATAATTTTTTTCGAACTAAACTACTCTTATAATGGTGAATATATATCACCGCACATGCATTAACGCGAAAACGTATATGGGTGTTTGATCAAAAAAAAATTATTTGACCTATTATAAGTCAATTGGGGTAAATATAGATTATTTATTTATTTATTTATTTGTTAATATCAGCAAATTCGATTAATTTTAACTAACGGAGGAACTTATTTGTTAGACATAAACAAACGTCAAGGTGTTTGATGTAATCTTTCAAACCTCGGGGGTGCCAAATATAATTTTTCAAACACAAAGAGGTCTACATGTAATTATCCCATAACTTTATTTCATTCGACGTATACAAGCCATGACTATAAAATATTTTTTTAAATAAAATGTACGATGTCATCTTTTATATATGTAGTCTGTATATATTGAATAGAGTAGAAGATGTAATATAATTTGCAATGAAAAATCTATTTGAGGGATATATTTTTTCATTCCATGATTTACGATAATTCAATTATCTAATCGAAACTGCTAAAACAAATGTTGAAGTTAGTTTCAGAACTCATTTTTCAAAAGTTTTAGAATTTCAAAAGTTTAAAACCCCTGCTAAAATAGTCAACTAAGAAAAATAAAATATTACATGTTAAATATTATTAAACAAAAATTTCGCCAATTGGGTCGACCGACAAACTTGAATCAGTAGACATTGCCCAGGCCAGACTAAGATCAGGTTGTCCTAGACCATTGAACTGGACCAATCTTGGGTACTAATACCCAAATTGGTAGTCGAGACCGATCCATTACCGACTTTATCCCAACTAGACTTGAATTAGACCGACACACTTTTTATCGATTCAGAATAATTTTGAATTGATCCGATCGAACCCAATTTATTCTACATTTTGTTGGTAATAACTAAAAAAAACAGAATATGGAAAAATCATATGAAGATGGAAAATTGCAAAAAATTATTTTTAGAAAAGAGAATTTTAGCTATATTTGCTAAAAAGGAAATAAGTAGAATTAGAGATGGATTGGATCCAGTTTGCGGTGCCTGCCAATGCCATAACCTCATACATCTGAAAGAAGCGCGTAAAGGGTTTTTAACGCGTCCCATCGGAAAGTTCAACAATATTTTCTCATTTCACTTCTTCTTCTTCTTCTTCAGATTTCTGTCACACTACCCGACACTCCCTCCTCTCTCCCGCTCACGCTCACGCCTACGCCTCTTGCTCTATCTGACGCTCTATCACCTTGAGAAACCAGTGAGCCTGCCCATTTCTGGGATTCGAATCAATGGGTCGGACCCAAGTGCCCAGCCCCGAACCCGCTTCCGACGACCCCACGGCGGCCGCATTGTACTCGATCCGCGACCGCTTTCCATTCAAACGGTACAACAACTATAGCACCGACGCGGCGGTTTCGCGTTCCTCCAAGACGGCGTCGTCCCACAAGACCTCCCGATCTCACCACCACCACAAGCGGAAGCTCTCCTTCGCTTCCTTTATAGGGAAATCGTGGTTCTACTTGTGCATTTTCATGGTGATTTTCACGTTTGCTTTCGCATCCATGGTTTTGCAGAGCTCGATCATGTCGGTTTTCCGGCAGGGAGTTGGCGGAGAGAGAATGCGGTGGAGGTGGTCCGTTAAAGAGGGGTTGGAGTTGGGAAGCTCTTTGGAGTTTGTGCCGGGCTGGCGGCTTCAGCTGAACGCAAGCCGGCTCAATTGGCTCAGAAGTCAGCCCAGGATCGGCGTTCGGCCTCCAAGAATCAGTCTGGTAAGTGATTGACCAATACATTTTCTGTACATGTTTTGGATGTAATGTGCAAAATATGAATCGGTAGATTAGAACGGGTTTTCGTTCCTGAAGTTTGTATTGTGCAGATTAGTTGTACTTGCTGAGAATAAATGGTAGCACTTGATCATGTTTCTTGAAATCACTGAGTACTTATATCTGATGATTTGAGAATGTACAATTATAAATACCAAGATTGAGCTCGTCTGTTTGGGGGGAAGAAGAGTTCAGTTCCTGCATCTGCAATGCTCTTACCTTTTCTTGATGTTGAAATTTAAGGAATATGCATGGTTAGACATACAAATGTTCAGGGGGAGCTGACTATTTGTATATGCACTAGTTTGGCGATTTTGATCTAGAAAACAATGATAACTCAGCCTGCATATCTGTAGAAGGCAAAATTTGTGATTCAATATGAAAGTTGAGAGAGGTGTGGCATATTGTGCTGATTTCAGGTTGTAGTGCAATCAACAATGGTCCTATATTTTCTTATAAGTCTAAACTATAAATGCAACTTATGAAGGATTGGGTCACTATTTCATGTGTGTGTGTGTGATGACAGCTATTCGATCTCCGTGGATCATAGATGCACACTTCTTTTCACTCTAGTGACAAAGTTCTTGTAAAGTGCTTTAAGATTAAATTGCTCTGTTCAAGTTTTATCGTTAATCTATTCATCTTTTATTCTTTCAAAATCGTGCAAGTGTTGCTAGATCATTCAATGCCTTTTCAAGCGGAAAGGTAGGTGAAGAAAATGCGGAAAATAGTTGAAGTCCCGAAAATAGTATTGTGGTCGGAAAGCTATATATCATCTGTACCAGATTATTTGTTTGCTTATATTAGAAACATGTGCAAATTCTGCTGACCTTGATTAGTTGTTGATGCCATGAAATCAAACCTGAAAATGCGATGGTAATGCTTGATAAAAAAAACACTATAAAATAGGAAGCATGATCATGCAAAAACAGTAATGTGGTAAAGTAGAACAATCCATGCTTCCAAAAGAATTGAGTTACAACAGGTAGAGAGTTGAATTCACACGTTTTTACCATGTGGGCAATTGAAAAATTAATGAAAGAGAGAAGTCTCTACCTTTATGGGCTTTTTTTTTTAAATGTATTCAGCAATTTGTGTAAAAGCCTTTATAATTTTTCTTTTGGGTTATTAGAGTCCTTTATACTTGAGTCGCCCTTATATCTAATTCATGGCAACAGGTCACTATGCATTATTTTTTCGGATCAATTTGAAAAACTATCATGTGTTCATTAATAGATCTCTAGATTTGAAATGGTTAGCTCTATTATTTGATTTGTTTATTTGGCTTCTAAAGTGCATTTAGTAGTAGGAAGTAACATCTCATTTTTTCCCATCAATTAATATGTTTTGATGCTGTCTTTTGATTAAAATATGCAGGCGTTACTAATATTGCGAGTGCTTTTGCAGTAACCTTTGTAATTTAATACTTCATTCTTTTATGTATGTAAGATATTAGGGCACATGAAGAAAGATCCTGCAACGTTGATGCTATATTCTGTGATGAAGAATTTAAAAGGTCTCGGCTATCTGCTTAAGGTAATTTTCCTGAAAGGTTTGCCTTTGATGCTTCTTTACCGATACTTCAATTCATGATGACAATGGTTGCTAACATTAAGGATGGCAATTGGGGGCAGGTAGTTTGGGAGAGGGTCTAAATTATTGGTTTTGGGTCGAGGGATGGGTTTTGATTTACCCAGTCTGAATAATATTTATAAGTATATTTAGTTAATTTAGATCTTTAGTTTTTATTTAATACATATATTTTCAAAATATTTTATATTTTTAACATAATAATAGCTCATTAAATGTTCATAAACAATAATCTTATTTTTTTTTTAAAATTACATTAATTAATTGAAGGAAAAATAAATAATTGGATTTTGCATTTAGACCAGCTGGGTACGAAGTTGGGTTGGGCTTAGGGTGGGTTTGAAGCGGAGTTAGGTGGCTTCCGGGTCCAACTAGAGCCAGAATAGAGTGGGCTTATGGTCTTGCTAAAATCATGTGGAGTAGATCCTGGGTAGGGACCAACTTGTCCTGTTGCCACTAATGGCATGCAGAGCACTGGATGGTGAAGTTGCCCAATGAGCACATGACTAGCTTCTTGATGTGCTTATCTGGAAACTTCTAAAATCCACTACGTGGAACATTGTTGTATCTTTATTTTTGTTCATGTCTTACTCTTTCTAATAACAATTTTGCTCGCCAGTGAGATTTTGGTTATAGGGATATATGTATCTTATTATCTTTCTCATGTTGTCTTATATATTAAAATTCTCATAATATATAAATTTAACTGAAAAACCCAACTTTTAAGCTGGCTGATGATTCTATGAAAATAAATTCATATTAGGCAATTTTGCTCTTGGTCTTAAGTTTATTTAACATCTTAAGACGCAGCTGCCCAATTTTTGTGCTTATGTCTCCCCTTCTCTATCTCCTTCTTTTCATTGCTAAAATTAATATCAGCTTGCCAAGAACAAAAAAGAAGTTTGTGGAAAAGTGTAAAATATGGCCCAGAGAACATGAAATATATTCAATAAGCTCTCAATGTACTTCAAAAAGTAAAAGGAAACCCATAATACCTGTACACATAGGTATATACCAAACCTTGAGAATGAGACATACCAACCAAAGTGCTGAAAATTGTATCAAATATAGAAGCGCGGAAGTCTATTCGGGCAGCTCTCTGTGGCTACTTCCTAGTTCTGGCATGTAGAATCTAAGTTCTGACATATATTACTTCAATAATGACCTTTTTGTGTATTGGTCTGTGGAAGACTAGTTAATAATCTTACTGGATTAGGTGTGAAGTAAATGACTCTCGGTAAATTGATTTTGTATGACATCTGAGTGTCTGCCCTCATCAACTCCTAGGCTCTAGTGGCTAATGCATTTGGTTGGATACGAATTTGATGTATCTGAAACAAACCACCTGCTGCAGTTCTCTGCTCTAGTACTGGTGGATAATTTCACTTGAAGTCTTCCTAAAATATAGGACTCTCCACTCTACATGTGAGTTCTAGTAGGAGTTAGCTCTTTGACCTATATAAGCCGACAGTTTAACTTGTATTCTTTGTCAATTACTAAATATTCTATATGTCTTCTTCATTGCATGTTCAAAAGCTTTTATCCCTTCTTCAACAGATATATGCCCTGGGAGATGGCAGAGCCCGTACAGTTTGGCAAGAAATTGGAGGTCAAGTCTCAATGTTAACCCCTGAAAGATATGGCTATATTGATTGGTCAATGTATGTTTCTCTCCCTGTTTGTCATGTTACTCTGAAGTTCCTTTTTTGGTTTAATATCTGTCAGTTGCATATATTGTTAACAAGTTCTGTCTAGTTTGTTGTACAATTAGTGATGCCTTTTTCATGCCTGCAGTTTTGATGGTATTATTTTGGACTCTCTCGAAGCAAAAGATGCTATTTCAAGGTACTCATTCTATTCTCTCTGAATTCAACAATTATCTATAATATTTCTTTACAAATTAGTACTGGTAATTCAGTTACATTCTTCTTTTCATTCCCAGCAGTGCTAAGATCTATCATTCAAATTGTTGCCTTCGATATTAACTATTCTCCGGATAATATTAAAAGCGTAAGAAAAATAAAAAATTACAGCTGCTGCATATGTTTCTCCATGCAAAGTTCATTGATTTTGCTGTTTTTTGTAAGGAAACTTTCTTCCAATCTTAGAAGTGTCATATGGCAGATATATTGTACTTTGCTACTACAGTTGACAAAGAAACAAACCTTGAACAAATATGATTCAGTTTCCTGTGGTAATCAATTAAGCAAAAAATTCTGGGGAAAAAAGTCCATTTATTAAGCGCCATTGTATGAGCAATAGTTGTCAGAACAGGTCTAATGAAACTAGAAACATGCAAAATATGACCATGAAGTTCCCTTGCCTGCATTTGAACATGTAATCTTAAACTTATCTTTTGTCTTGCTAATTCCAGTTGGCATGCCTCCTTTTTTTTAACTACATTGTTAGTAGATTCTCCGCAACAGTATATTATTTAATTTGATCTGCCCGCCCGTATAATAATAAGACTCGAGAACCTTTTTGATGTAAGGTGCAGAAAATTGTTATATGTGACAAACATGAAGTTCTCTGAAAAACACACACACGGACACATATACATATATATATATATATATATATATATATATATATATATAATGACAATTTTCTGAGAGTAATCTACTTTCTTGTCTCCTCCTGCATACAATTACATGATTGAACATCAAAGATCCTTGGGAGAGTAAAAATTGCATCCGCCTTTTGAGATGCTATGATTTGTGAATTTTATATCTATGCAGCCTTATGCAGGAGCCTTTCTGCTCTGTGCCACTGATATGGATTATTCAAGAGGATACTCTTGCCAATCGCCTACCAATGTATGAGAACATGGGCTGGGACCGCCTCATTTCTAATTGGAAAAATGCATTTAGTAGGGCTGACGTTGTGGTATTTCAAGAATTCTCCTTTCCGGTAAATCTTTTCTTCCTGGATTTCTTTCATACTTAAGACGAGCGATAGCGGGATACCTGGCAATTCCTCAGTTCTTGATTCTATTTTTGCTGTATCAGATGTTATAGCATGCTTGACACTGGAAACTTCTTTGTGATTCCTGGATCACCATTAGATGTTTGGGCCGCAGAAAGCTATAGTAAGACCCATTCCAGATCTCAGCTGAGGAGGGAAAATGGTTTTGAAGATGATGATCTGCTGGTTCTAGTTGTTGGGAGTTCATTCTTCTACGATGAGCTGGCTTGGGATTATGCTGTGGCAATGCATGATCTAGAACCTTTGCTTCTTAAATATGCTGGATCAAATGATGTTGGATTTACATCTAAATTTATCTTCCTTTGTGGAAACTCCAGCAAAGACTATGATGATGCTTTGCAGGTACAGATTCACATTTTACGATCTCGAGTATATAGCTCTCGTGCATTTATTCATGTGGGTTTTGAAATGCCTATAATAAATTGCACCCGTCACATTTGATCTCCCATTTCAAATTGGTAACTGATTCCAGTAATGATTCTTGGTTCATGACATACTAGCTGATGGTCATGATTCATATAATATAATAAGTCTCAGTTTGTTTCAGAACTTATTGTTTTGTTGGACCTCATTTCATGGTGTTTCAATTTGATTGATGTTATATTATTATTATTATTATTTTAATAATTATATATATATCATTGTTATTAACGTTTAGTTGCTAGTTCTTTTTCATTCAAAATGTCAGAGGTGGAATTCAAAGTGGTTTCATATCATTATTTATTCCTCTTGGATACCTGGGAGTTTATTTAGCTGAACTTTGTATAATATACTGGCCGTTGACTCTCCATCCATGCAGGATGTTGCTACCCGTTTGAGACTCAATCAAGGATCATTGAAGCATTATGGCATAAATAGTGATGTGAACGGATTGATACTGATGGCTGACATTGTCCTGTATGGCTCCTCTCAAGATGAGCAGGGATTCCCTCCCTTACTGACAAGAGCCATGGCATTTGGAATTCCTGTTATTGCTCCAGATTTTCCAGTCATAAGAAAATATGTATGTCTTTAATCTTTTCTTTTGAAGTTATCGTTCAACTTGCTTGGAACTAATGTTTTCTCTTTGCTTCTTAATTTTTCCTGAAATGCTAGGTTGTTGATGGAGTACATGGGATAATTTTTCCAAAAAAATGATGCTGAAGCTTTAACAAATGCATTTTCACTTCTGATATCTGAGGGAAAATTATCTAGATTTGCACATTCTGTTGCTTCCTCAGGAAGGCTGCATGCCGCGAACATGTTTGCAGCAGAATGCATCATTGGTTATGCAAAACTACTTGAATATGTCTTTGATTTCCCATCAGATGTCTTGCTGCCATCCCGTCCTTCTGAGCTGAAAAATCTTACTTGGGAATGGAGTCTATTCAGAAGGGAACTTGACCAGATATATAGTAATACAGAACATTTAGAAGGTTATTTGTGGATGAATTCAAGTAATGTTTACAACCTTGAGGAAGACATGAAAGATTATGTTAGGTCAAAGAATATAACCCAAGATAATTCTGAAGATCTGGAAGAGGATATTCCAACGTTGTTGGACTGGGATATCTTGAGTGAAATAGAAAGCTCTGAGGAAGTTGAGATGCTAGAAAGAGAGGAGGTATAATAATTCTTCCGAAATGTGTAAAATGTTTTTCCACCACCAACCCCTGCTCCCACCCCTCTATTTTGCATTTGCCTTAATATAACTGAAGCATCGTATTGTGCTCTGTAGATCGAGGAAAGAATGGAGAAAGACATTGGTGAATGGGATGACATCTATCGCAATGCTCGAAAATCCGAAAAGCTTAGGTTTGAAACAAATGAGAGGGATGAAGGCGAGCTAGAAAGAACTGGTCAGCCAGTATGCATTTATGAGATCTACAATGGTGCAGGGGGTTGGCCATTTCTACACCATGGTTCTTTATACCGTGGTTTAAGTCTTGTAAGTTCCATATAACTAGGTTGATGCATTTTAACTTGATTTCTGTTTTTTTACTGTGATGGATGGAGCTAGTATTACAACACATTTTTAACTTGATCTATAGTTTTCTTCTGTAATGAAGGAGCCAGTATTGTCCACTTTGGTAATCTTATGACTTGCAACCATTTAGATCAGTTCATTTGTTTAATTATGTTTCTTGCTTTGTGCATTAATTTTGCCAATCCAGTAGTTCTTACTTTCTCTATGTTTGCTGAATCAGTCTACTAGAGCCCAAAGATTGAGTTCAGATGACGTGGATGCAGTTGGTCGACTTCCCATCTTGAATGATACATATTATCGTAATATCCTCTGTGAGATTGGAGGCATGTTTTCAGTTGCTATTAAAATCGATGACATTCACAAGGCACCATGGATAGGATTTCAGTCATGGCGTGCTTCTGGGAGGAAGGTGCGTCTATTATATGTGCCCACATTAGCAGACAAATTCTCTTAAGATTGAAAGTTATACAAAAGATTGAGACCTCTTGTATCTACTCCTTTCTGAGTGAAGTATTTCTTCACATGGATGATGACTTTATTGCCAGCATATTGAGGAAACTTGCTCAATCATTCAGGTATCCTTATCCAAAAACGCTGAAGAGGTCTTAGAGAAAGCAATTCATGAAAACCCTAAAGGAGATGTGATATACTTTTGGGCATGTTTGGACATGGATGGTGGCATTGTAGGAAAAAATGATCTGCTTACCTTCTGGTCCACATGTGACATAATGAATGCAGGAAGGTGCCGGTGAGTGTTCCAGCAAAATCACATGTGGTTTGATATTCAATCTAATGTTCATTTTCTCTCTCATTTTCTCCAAGAAGCTGCTTGTGGGCCCATTTATAACTTTACATAAATATTAAACAACAAATTTGAGCTACTGTTACTAGGTGACTTAAGTTGAATATCCTTTTATTCCTCGTGCGCTATGGTTTATCTTCAACGAACATAAATTGATTACTTGTGACTTATTGAAATAGTTCCCTTCAGTGATTTGATTGGTATTAAAGTTTCTTTTACTTAACAAATGGGGTCTTGTCTGGTTATGGGATTACAAAACATGAGATGCCAATTCATCTTCCCCTTTGAAACTTACAGAACAGCCTTTGAAGATGCATTCAGAAGAACGTATGGGTTACCATCAAACATAGAAGCTCTTCCACCCATGCCTGAAGGTGGTGGGCGTTGGTCGGCACTGCACAGCTGGGTGATGCCTACCCCTTCCTTTCTGGAGTTCATAATGTTCTCTAGGTACTTTTATGCTTCCAGTATTCCCTTTATTCATTCATACAAGTAAAGTTGTATTTTGTGTCAGTCATACCACATCAAGGCAGTCAAGCCAATAATTCAAAATTCTCCAGGATGTTTGTTGATTCTCTTCATAGTCTACACGTGAACTCAAGCAAGACGTCCGACTGTTTCTAGGCTTTTCGGCACCTCAGGTGAGTATGCCTGGACCTAAAATCCATTATTCCAGACTTTTCAGCAGTTTGACAAAGAACAAAGATGAAGGAGAGGAAGCAAAGTAATGTTTCTCATGTTCAATTGTTTCTTTACCCAGAACAAAACATTGTTACTGTCGGCTTTTGGAAGTCTTGGTAAATGTATGGGCTTATCATAGTGCACGGAAGATGGTTTACATTGATCCTCATACAGGCTCATTGAAAGAGCAACACCCTATTGAACATCGTAAAGGATCTATGTGGTCCAAATACTTCAATGCCACCTTATTAAAAAGCATGGACGAAGACCTTGCGGAGGCTGCAGATGATGATGACCATCCATACAGACCATGGTTGTGGCCATTAACAGGGGAAGTTTACTGGCAAGGTGTATATGAAAGGGAGAGAGAACAAAGATATAGGCTGAAAATGGACAAGAAGAGAAAAACGAAAGAGAAACTACTTGACCGGTTAAAGCATGGATATAGGCAGAAGACACTAGGAGGATAGGAGGCTGATGGGTTTCAATTAATGTTATTGATGGCCATCTGAGTTAGATGCAGCAATTGGACTAAGTGTCCAATCTCAGCTTGGTCTTGATAAGAGATGTTCTGGTGAAAATTCGGCTTAAATCGTCCCAAGGCATTAGAGTACTGCTGACATGACTCTAACCTAACACATGCATAGCTAGAGATGGCTCAGCAAGGTTGAGCCCACAAACGTTTGGCTCGCCCATGCTTGAAGCCTTTCAGAATTTATACTGGCTCCAAAGTTTTTTGAGGTGTACCAATTTTGATTACGATTCTTTTTTTTTTTTTTTCCTATACTACAAACATAATTCATTAGTGATTGTGTACCTTCTTCTTTTTGTGGTTTTCCGATAATGGAAGAAAACTTCATTTGTACATACCATTCACGATAATGGAAGAAAATTTCTCAACTTTGTTGTTGTCTCCCAAGTTGATTTTCATTGGAGCTGTTTTCCGGAGGGTTTAGGGGTTGGGAGAGTCGGCAGCTCTCTCTTTCACCTTCCCTTCCTCCCTCCCTCCCTCATAATTAGAAATTAAAAGGTTAGGGAAAGCGATCCTTGGATTTGTGCTATGCTACTGTTGAACAAATGGGTCTTATTTTTAAGGAGTTTTTATGTACACTATCTAATATATGGTTTATTTTCATTAATTTTCTTTGCATTTTGCGTAATTACAAAAAATATCGTTGGTAGCAAAAAGTTATGGGTAATTTGTGCAATGATGTTGATATTTTTAAGGGTGTATGTGTAGTTTTTTTAAAAACAAGGATGGTTTCGGGAGATGATGTTGATATTTATGGCGGATGTGTGTAATTTTCAAAAGGCATAAGTATTTTGTGTAGATAGATCTTATTGTAATTCATCCTATTTTTAATGTCTCTAGCTACAGTGGGTTGAGTTCTTTTAGAATTAGTGCTGACCAATTCAGAAAAGGGGAAATAATTTAAAAAATGTAGAAAAAAAGAAAAATTATAGAAATAGGTTAATTGAAAAATTCTTAAAGAAATAGGCAAAACGCGTTTTAAAACGCGGTTTGCCTATTTATGGGTTTAAAAAATATTTTTGTTAAAGAACCGCGATTTCAAATCGCGGTTCTATTAATATTTAAAAAAAAAAATAGGATGCAGCCTGCCGAGGAGCAGGCTGCTTCAAGTGTCAGAGCCGCGTTCACTGAATGCGGCTCTGACACTTTCTTTATCCTCACTTCTTCACTTGTATTTGTTTAATCTCCAAAGCATCTCCCTTTTTAACACATCATACTAATTCTTATATGCTCTTCTCCTTTTTTTTCCCTTCCTTCATCATAGTTTTCAGTTTTCACACCTCTCTTTGCTTTCAAACAAATCTGACCTCTCACTACTCATTCTTGAAAGTTGAAAATGACTGACAGAGTATACCCATCAACCAAGCCAAATGGCACCTCCCATCCCACCCCCCCCGCCCCCACCGTCAACCCTCCCCGGCCAAAGCCCACCCTCTACAACCCCACGCGCCACCCTTACCGCCCCAGCCACAAGCACCGTCACTTCAGTTGCCGCCGCTGCTTCTGCCTCTCCTGCTTTTGGTCCATCCTCCTCCTCGCCGCCGCCGCCTTCTACGTGATGTACCGCCCCCATCGCCCTCTGTTCTCCGTCACCTCCCTCAAAATCTCGACTTTCAACCTCACCACCACCCCCTCCGACGACTCCACCCACCTCACCACCAAAATCAACATCACCCTCTCCGACACTTGCAGGCAAGCGTGACTAAAGCAGCCTGCTTTTGAGCAGGCTGCTTTAAATTTTTTTTTATTTGTGTCAGAGAGCCGCGTTCAGTGAACGCGGCTCTGACATGCATCCTATTTTTTTTTTTAAATATTGATAGAACCGCTATTTGACATCGCGGTTCTTCAGCAAAAATATTTTTTAAACTCATAAATAGGCAAACCGCGTTTTTAAAACGCGGTTTTGCCTATTTCCTTAAGAATTTTTCAATTGACCTATTTCTATAATTTTTCTTTTTTTCTACATTTTTTAAATTATTTCCCCTTCAAAAAATGCCTGACCCAAAACCAACGTAAAATTGTATTAATCCTAGAGTGGTGGCCTTTAAATGGTCCCAATTCAGGCCTGGCTCATGGATCAATTTAATTGAGGCTCGGGGTTCAATTGAGCCTATTTTGTTTTAAATTTTTTATAAAATTAAGGTACTTTTTGAATAATTATTTAAATTTATGATTGTTTGTAAAATGAATAAATAATCTTATTTTAAAATATATTTTTACAATAATTCTCATTTTACTTACGAAAATAGTTTATACTTATCTAGCTTTATTAAAATTAATATATTATATAATTCGATCTTAAAAAAAACTTTATCTTGATAGATATATTTTCAAAATGGTATACTATAAATAGAATTATTTTATTAATATTTTTTGATTTGGTAAATATAATTTTTAAAATAAGTTATATGTATTAAGTAATATTTTATATTAAAAAAAAAACAAATAGTGTATTTGGTGGTATGGTAAAAGCATGAGATCCTTCCACAAAGTCTTAATCTCAATCCCTATCAACAATTAAAATAGGGTTTTTTTTTTTTCAAGAAATTTGTTGGTTTTAATTTGTACCCTTACGAGCTCATAATTCCAAATTAGTAATCTGATATTTCTACAACAACTTAAAATTTTTTTTCAAGTATTCTTCGGACTGCAACCTAAGGTACGTGGAGAACCCTCCCCCTTCCAACCCCCAAATTTTGCTCTACTTGGCCGCCATTGGTGTGAACTTCAATTCGAGGTGATTTCCACCACTTAAACTCAGTACAAGTAGAACCCGTTTGGATTCTTGAGAACCCAACACGAGAAGAAATGACAACTCGAGAATGAGGGTATCCATCATTCTGTGAAAACAAAAGAACAAGTGCCCGTGAAGAGGGAAGAGATTTGGAGAAGGGATTCTTGAGTTTACAGTCTTGAAACTTCGTAGCTGCCATGTCTGTAAGTTTGATGCTCACGTAGCCCCTACAAGTCTGGCATTTATGTTATCGCTATTCGCTTTACGTTTTGTAAATTTTTGCAGAGTTGAATATCAATGGTGAAGGGCAAGGCATGGCGCATCATTCCAAGACCCCTGCTGGAAACAGTCCTCAACAACCATGTGCAGCACCACCGCGTGCCTCAACCTCTCATGCTCCATGGCCCCCGTGGTGTCGGCAAAACCACCCTTATCCTTGAACGTAAGTAACAATCGAATTACCTTCTCTGTCCATGTACATGTATGCATGTTTGTTTTGTACTAGTATATAGATGCATAGGAATGTTGTTGTATGCAAAACCGATTAATGTAATTCTGTGGAATTTGTAAAGGAAGATGCAAAAAGATAAAAATAATGAAATGGGCTCATATAGGGGTACTGGTAATAGCTTTACTTTTCAGCTAATTCGAATAATTGTTTCTATTTTCTTGGATTTCTGGAATAAATTTGAGGACTGCAAACATGTAAGTAGTAGCTTTTTGTTCTCCCAACGCTGTTAACTCTTAGAATTGAGTTAAGAGTAATGGGCAGTAAAGCTTTTGTCAAATTTTGAAGCCTTTTTTCATTTTCTTTTTCTCCTGGTTAGGAATTCTCTTTCTCAATACTTCTCGTTCATCTGTTATCAATTTATAATGTTTTTAGTCATATCACACGAAACAAAATCTTGTTGGTGTTAGTATATATATATAGAGAATATTCATCTATCCTGTGATATAGCTCTGGTAGATGTTTGGGCATAGTTCCCTTCTGTTGCCAATATTCCATGTCTTTTAAGAGATCACCACATATCTTATTCAATAAAATAAATGGAACTAGAACTATGGCCTCCATGAGGTACGCAGATGCTATTCCTGTGAACTTGACATAATATGGCTTTCCCTTTTTTTGTTTGACAGGTCTATTTGAGAGATGGAATTCCGGCCCTCATGTTACTGGTTATGTTGACTTTGCGGAGTCGATAGAGGATTACCATCCAAAGCATGGTCAATCATATCCATGGATCTCATGGACCACTTGTCCACCTCCTAAACTTGTTACGCTGAAGGATCAGCTTGAAAACTGCCTTGAGTCCATGACTCAAAGGGCAATAAAGCTTGGGACCATTAGCTCCCACCAAATATTCACCATTCTTACCAAATGGCATAGTCCAACGACTGCCCTCAGCCAAATTCTGAACAAAGATTCCGGTTCCAGAATGCCTGTAAGAACTAAAAAGAACAGGGTTTCCACATCAAATTTGTGGGACAGTGCAGTTTTCAAGTTATCTTCTGGATTGTGTGAACAAGAGTTAGATTGGGCTCTAGATAAGAGCATTACTGTGGAGGAGGGGTCATATTACAAGGAGGCCATGGCGGCACTGAAATTAGCCAAAGAGGTTATTAGGATTCAAGAAAAATGGAGGGAGAATGCAGTTCGCGATTTGAACAACAGGGGTGGATTTTCACGGTCCTTAGCAAACTCTGCTACTGATTGGCCATGTTTGTTGCTTGAGTTGTTATCTTTGGCTGCTGAAATGGACTATTTTCAGGTGATTTAGCTGAAATATTAAACTTTTACTACCATAATATGGCCAACTATATCAGTTTTATTTTCCATTGACAAGGTAAATTTGGGTATTTGAAACTCAAAAGGAGGAGGAAGGAGAAGACATGAAATTTAAGTGTACTTTGGACTTTATTTGTTTTGTAGGGATTTTCTGATTCACATCGAATGATTAATTGGTCTTTGTTCCCTAACTAAGTGAGTATATTCGTGCAATTATCATTTCACTTTATAGATGTGAGCTTCATGCATTTTCAAAAGTAGATACTTAATGTGGATGGTTGAAACAAAATTAGATGCTTAATTGGATTATAAGCTAGGCAATGGTCACACAATATACATCTGACTAATATGATTATGGGTGATTATTAACTTTGACTAATCCATCCCCCTATCTTCTCTCTCTCTTTGCTTTCTTAATTTCTCATTCTTCTGTTGTTTTTACCTTGTCTTGGTATGATAAATAAGTAGCCGAAGCTGGTGATAAACAATATTGAGGTTCTGAAGAATGCTGTTTCAGAGGATGACAGAACAATATGTGGATCATGTACCATGACAGTCTGATTTGGAGAATAATAGCCTTGGGAGCAAATGAGAGGTGTCTTCCGGTTCTTCTTGTAACATCTGATGGGTAATTGCTCTTACCTTTGCTTGGTTTAAATTTAAATGGACCTTTGAAGCACGATCAACTTGGTTGAAATGTAGTGCCTTTCCTATGAGTGATGTATCTTCTTTAGGAAGAATGATTTTGATTTCTTTTGTTTACGTTTCTCGGGAATAAGTTAAAACCAATATAAACACGGTGTGTACAGGTAGCTTTTGGTGGAATTATCTTTGTTCAAAACTATTTAATTTTCCTGTCACTATCTCTGTGTCATTTCCAGAAATACTACTTCGACGAGAAACACTCAGTCTCATTATGCCATGCTGGACCAAGAAAGAACTTTAGTTTATTCCTTTTGCACCAAACTAATTGGTATCTCTGACTTTGAAGTAAAATCATGTGGGGGAAAAAACTGTTGCTGTCTTTGGTTTGTACGAGGCAAATAGACAATAACAGGAAGTGCTTCAGCAATTCTGTTACACTTTATTCTTTGAGATGGCTTTCTCTATTATAAACCAAAGTGCTGAATCATATGTGCTTGTTTTGCTTTCCTTTCACTTTCCTATTACGACTAATAGACGTTGTCTAAATATGGATGTATTGCGACATCCCATTTCCACAACTGTGAGTGAGTGTAAGTGGTTTAGCACCACTTCTGAGAAACTATATGGAGTGATGAGCATGGAGAAAATTTGTTGTTTTCCCAATATTAAAATTCTAAATGCTCCGCAAAATTTAGAAATATTGAAGTCTAAGGTTGCTGTTTTACAATTATCATCAGGAGAAAAAACATGTTTTTAAGTTATAACTTTGTTAGTTAATAAGCACAAGAAAATTTCATATGCGCAGAATTGTTTTTCCTAGGCAGTACCATTGTCGTTTCAGATATTTGTGAATCATCATAGATAATTAATTAATGCCAAATGCTAAGCATCACCCTCTACAAGTAGATATAGCTAGAATTGACTTGCAGAATTATCTATGATGATGTGAAGTGTATGCTTTTATCTTTACAGAACCATATGTTTTTCCTAATTCTGAATGGGAATTAACCATTTATTAGTTACTGTACTAAGTACAATAATTATGTTGTAACTTGTAAAATCTTATTGGTTAACTTGCTCCTGAGTCCTGAAATGCCCTGGATCAACTATTAATATAAGTTTGATATTTTAGAACTAATTGACTGAGCACTTCATGAAAAGAATACTGAATAAAGCTTTATGTTGAAAGTTACTTCTTTAATTTGTTTTACATTTAGCTTAACTTCTGTGTCTAAGTTCTGGAGTAGGTTGGAACAGTGTAGTTAAAGTTTCCCTCACGCCATTCGCGACCTATGGCACTGCCATGGCGCGCCTGGCCGCCAGTCGGCCTATTGCCCAGGCGTGCGCGCCTTTGTGAAGGCCTGGGCGGGTCCATCAAAAAAGAAAAAAACCACCTAATTAATTAAGGGAAGTCAAACAGCCTCATCAGTCAGCAGAAATAACTAGTTTGCTCCTGATATTCCAACTCCAACACAAGTTACAGAACGCCTCTTCTTCTTCTGCCTCTTCGCCTTCCTGACTCCTTCTCTGCTTTTGATTTCTTTAAATTTTAATTTATGAAATTATGTAATTGTTTGTAATCTATGACTCCATGTTCTTTACTTCTTTAATTAAGTATAAATAAAATTAAAGTTATCACTTTTCTATTTTCATATGTTTTAATGATTAGTATGTTATGATTCAGTTTCACTAATTCAACTATAAGTCTTTATGTATTGTTTTTGGATAAACTATTTAGGATTTATTTGAATCTTAGGCCTTTTCCTATCCTTCAATGCTTCAACATTGGTCGTTTTAATTATATGAAGTTTTTTTATGCTGAATTTGTTGTTTTATATTCTTATTTAACTTTTTATACATTGTTCTAGTAAAAAAATACTAATGATAAATATATAAATTATTTCTTATATTTGCGCCGTCCTTCGCGCCATGCGCCATGGCTCCAGAGGCCCTTGGCGCCATTGTGCGCCGTGCGCTATTGACTACTATGGGTTGAAACATATTTTTGCTTTTCAGTTTGCTAGAATCCTGAGTCTATCATTGTCATTTTTCTCAATTAGCTGAATTAAACCTGCAGCTACTACTCATACAGAGCTTTTATGGATTTTGGATTTCCTGATATTTTCATCTCCCGTGAGGTAAGCCCTCTCTCTCTTTCTCTCTGAGAGTGTGTGTGTTTATGAATGTTGAATATTTCAAGGTAAGAACCAACTCTTTTTCTCATTTGTAGTAGTAGTGGTTGTGGGACTCTACCTTACACTAAAATATTATATTCTATATCAGTTATCTATATTTTGATTAGTTTGATCTGCAACCTTTAATTTCAGATGTTTGGATGGACTCCAGCAGAGGCAAAAATGCATATGGTTGGTGACTATTTTAGTCAATCTGAGGTATTATCAAATGAAGAGATTTCGTTCATTTGTATCTTAAGCTCATAAATAGTAGTTACATGGCTTGCCCCAAATTATGTCTACTTTTCTTTCATTTTTCTTTAGAACTCTCTGCCATCACTTCTAAGTTCTATAAAATATGAATGCTAAAAATAAATTAGATCATGCCATGCTCATCCACATGGTATCAAATATAAGTAATCTAGAAATGAACAGAGTTTAATTACTGAATAACCTGAAGGTGTCATACTTCTTTCAACATTGAGCCTCTTGTCCCTGCTGTGCGGTTCATAATCTTTGCTTGGATTTATATTTTTAATGTTCAAAGCATCAATTGTTTTATTTGTGAAATCTTTTGTTTTATTCTTTTGGTATCATAGAAGAAATAAGAAAAATTATTTCCATTCATCTTGAGAGTCCCCAAAACTTTGATCAATGTGAAGAAACAGTTTAGCATTACTTATCCATATGCATGTCATATTTTAAACCTATCTGATCCCTTTCATGCTTTAAACCCCCGCCCGATCCTCTAAACAAACCAGGTGTGTGAAGGAACTATCAGCAATCTCGAACTGATCCTACTCAATACTTTTGAATTTGCACTCACACTCTTAGATATACTTGTATAGATACAGACTGCATGCAAACACACTCATGCACTGAATTTCTACTGGTGCAAATATTCACAAAGCTTATCCAATCTGCAGTGGGACGTAATTGTTGAGGTATTTGGGCCAAATCCAAGACATCTTTTTGAAGTTTATGCGCTCAAGCTAAGTAATGATTACCAGAAGTAAGTATTGCCAATAACTAATTTTGCTATAGGTCCTTGTTTGGGCAATGTCTATGCTGGTTAATTCGTGCAATTAATCTTTGATCTGTGTACTTTTCTATTATTAATCATGTGATTCAAGAGCATTAAGTTTATTGATACTTGTGTCTCTAAAAAGTGTTGTCATCATCCAATCCTTATATGTTTCCATAACTCTATACATTTTAAAATGAACATCTTCTCTTAAATTGGAGTGTAAAATACATGGTTGAACGTATGGCCATTCTATTTGTGTTTTATATATATATATAAATGCAAGTGTGATCACTCTCTTGCTCCATCTTGTGCTATGTCTTTCCATCCCATACCTACACCTTGCCTCATCATCATCCAAACTGTCAGAAGAGAAGAGGGAGGAAGTGTATATAATTGAAAGAATCCCAATCTCAAATACATACAGAGCTGATATTAGGGGTTACACACAAATTAAGTAAAGGTACAATTATCCACAAACGAAAAATAAATAAGGTAAAAACATAAAAATATACGAGAATTTTTCTAACATTATTCTAAGACTCTCATCCAAGCTGTAGCATTGTTATACACAAAGTCTTCAATTGCTTCAGCCTTGAAGATTTTAGTGGAAAGGTCCCACTCTCGGTGAGTAATGTGATAAACATTAAACTGAGATCTAAGTCACGACAGAATAAAGCTCAATAGCTTTTTTTCTTTTATCTCTAGAGAGCCATTTTTTGCTGAATTATGCTTAATTGGTGATCTGAGATCTGGAAGAACTTTTCTTGTGTATCTTGTAAAATTTATTTTATCTTTTACACTTATTCGGTAGGCGTTTTCTTAAAACACAATGAGTACCTAGCCTAGCTGAATAAAGAGCGCCTTTCAATGACAGGGTGATGAACTACAAGAGTACGTTTGAAGATATTGTGGACTTGTATTTGGCATATTTGCAAGTAAGTTCCTAATGAGCTTAAATTCTAATTTATGTTTCCAACTTTTTGTTTTCATTTTGCCTTCTAGAATTTACTTGGATGCTAATTGTCGTATCAGTTTCTTTCTTGAATTTTCCCACTTTCCTCCTCTGTCAGCTGCAAATTTGCTATTCCCAGTAAATTGTGCATCACTATGGTTTTCAAGAACATTGATATTGCTTGCAAGTTGCAAATGGAATCTAGTTATGAGAGGAAGCAGTTGATGCTGTCAAATTGCAATATTCTGTTGGCTAAGCCAAATACTGTGTTATTAGCAATACAGCATTTTGATTTAGGTTACATTTTTTGAATGAATTGAATGTGTGAAGTGAGGGAGAACAGAGAAGTCGGAACTGAAGATGGCTGATCAGTTTTGGTGCATGCTGCTGGAAATGGTTACAGAAGTTTTGCTTTAGGGGATGAGCAAGCACATAAATGATGAGTGGCAGGTGAAATTGGTTGAGCTGTAACACTGGGAAAATGAATTAGATGGTGGTAACATTGTGGATCGGGTGTATCGGGTTGAAACAGTATTAGGTGAGTGGATTCTTCCACCTAATAATGCCTGTGAACTCAGTGAACCATAATTATTAATAACTTATCAACTGAAACTTAGAAGGAGATATGCTGAAAGGATGAAATTCTTTTGGGGCGGTGAGGAAGTTTTGTGGAAAGAAAGTATCAAAACAAAGAAGTGAAGAGCTTTTGGTATGATGAACATCTGCCATTTCTGTCTAATGGAAGGTACCCTCTGACTGATTTTAACGTTCATATAGGTGGATCAGATATGATTTTGACAGTAGGAGATGAATTTGGAACAACTGAAAGGATAGGTTGGGAAGAGCATATAAGGTTGTACGAATTCTGCATCGCACCTTACCAAAATGACTTTGGGCAATAGGTGCCAAACATCGCTGGAGGACGAGATAAAGATGTGCAAAAGCATATGAAAATGAAAGAAAAAGCAGAATTGAAAACTGCAATTAGCAAAGGCCGTAATTTTCTTTGTATTTGAACAAAGTCAAAAAGTAGAAGCAAGGATAAGTGTGGTAAGAATATGAACATATGCAAAATCAAAAAGAGAGCTTGTTGATGACTTTGGATCCATTCTGTCATTTGTGATGTTTCACCCTGCTAAACTGTGTTTGTTAACTTTTTTACAATAGTATTGTATTTTCTCTGCCTTCTTTATCTCACATCAGTTCTTCATATTTTCTTGTCTCATTCATAATGAACTATTTAAAAGAGGCGGTACCATTCTGGCCTCTCAAAAGAATTATTCACCTGGAGAATTATTTGTCATTTCTATGCTGCTTTATCACAGAATTGTCCAGGTCAAGTAACTTGCCTATTCTTGGCATGTACATGGCGAATTGGGTTTTTTTCTGAATCACTGTTAAAACACTGAAAATCACAGAAAGCTTATTGTACCCAGTGGCAGACAGATTTATATGGTGATTGACACCAAAAATCACTATGATAGATGTATTTACAGTGAGGTGCTTTTTTTGCTTGAATGTTTTCATTCACCATAAAATTGTCTGTACATTTTTAAGATTTATTTTTTATTTATTCCCGTATTTTGCTTGATATAAATTGTGAACAATCTTTCATGACTTTTTGTGTCGTTAAGATATTAGCTAAAATATTAATATTAAATTATTCTCATCCTGAGGTGGTAGAGCCAAGCCAAACAAGAGGTTTTGGTTTGAATCTCATTGCCACCCATTTATCAAAAAAGGTTTCACGTGCCGGGTTTGTATGTGAGAGGGGGGTGTTAAGATATTTATATTAAATGATTTCCTCATAGCTTAAGCTTTTCAGATGAGGTGGTTGTTTAACATGTGTCATTTTCTGTCACCACTATCTCCACAGGTAAATGTGGTTAATCCTGCCATGGATAAAGCGTTGTTGCTCCTGGAGAAGTTTGCTATTGATGTACAAAGTGGAAAAGTCTCGAAAGATAGATTACGGTTTGGTGCTCCTTGGAGGCATCCCCCCAAAACAGATATCCAATCATGGGCTAAAATTCAGCTAATAGACTTTGTTCAGTCTCTAGTCAGTGCAGAATTTGGGGTAATTTAATTCTTAAACTGTTAATAATACTTGCTTCAAGTGAGGAAATGTCATATGTGCGTCATATTTCTGCAGTTAGGCAAGTTCTTATTCATATGGGTAAATTACAACCACCTCCCCTGATGTTTGACGTAATTACGAATACCCCCTCGATGTTTGAAAAATTACAAATACTCCCCTGTTGTTTGATGAAATTATGTAATCCTTGGGTGGAGGTATAAAAATATCAATTTTGCCCTTATTGTATTTTTTTTTAAAAAATTAAAATCTTATAAAAATATGAAACGGGATGAATGAAATTTTTTTAAAAATTGTAAAAAAAAATTATCCACTTAGTCCATATAAAAAAAATATTTTTTTAAGAAAATAAATAAAATTATAATTTTTAATTGCAAGGGTATTTTGATCAGTTCATAATAAAAAATGAATGGTTTGGGCTAATTGTTAGGTGGCCGTTAAAATCAAGGGGGTATTTGTAATTTTTCAAATAACAAGGGGGCATTCGTAATTACGTCAAACCTCAGGGGAGGTGGTTGTAATTTACCCTATTCATATTCTCCTGCATTTGATACGAGATTACATTTCCAAATGATGTCATTATATGATATATAAAATGTTAAGTATTTCTTATGTCCATTTGCACATCTAAATCACACAAGCTTTCCATCTCAAGCTTGTGCAGTTTTCTCTACTTATAGTTTGCAGTTACACCATAGGATTTATTCATGTAACCATCATCAAGACTGCTGGCAGACCTGTTGTTATT
Organism: Sesamum angolense; assembly: GCA_034509725.1. NCBI lineage: Eukaryota > Viridiplantae > Streptophyta > Magnoliopsida > Lamiales > Pedaliaceae > Sesamum > Sesamum angolense. The sequence continues at coordinate 5,450,413 of JACGWL010000004.1, forward strand.
TGGTTTAACTAATCAAGTGTTCGTGTTTTCCTCACCAATGCAGGTTAACTATTTTGCTGATTATAGCCTTGAGTTCTTTGATGATCCTGCTACCATTGCGCTGCTAGAGGTACTGAAGTTTGATCAGTTTACTTTTGCACCATACTTGTGCCCTAATATGTGCTAATTGCTGGTTTTTGTTGGTATTACAGAAAAATGTCTATTTAGCTGTTCGGTAGAGAGTTATAACTGCTTTTGTGTTTATGTTGCTCTACATAGGCTCAGAGATTTTAGCTATGAAGGATTATGGTGGTATTGGCACGAGTACTTTTGAGCAACTTATGGTTTTTTTAGGCAGAGTCTTAAAATGGGATAATTAAACTGACATCATCTTGGGGAAGAGTCAAATTATGCAAATAATTTATCTTCTTCGCACTATGCTAGTCCAGAAGAGAGTCGAAAAGAGTAAAAAATGAGAATAAAAAAGATGTGAGGGCATTCTTTTACCCTTTTGTTTAATGTTTAACTTACAAATTCTTTTTTCACCTCTCTCTCTCAACAGTATATGCACATTGTGTGTAGCCATATCTATATCTATGAGAGTATGAATAATTCTAAAAGTTTATTTTATTTTTTTAGTTTGACTAAATTAACCTAATATTATACTAGGTTTGAAGGTAAAAATGTAAGAATATACTTATTAATTCATATTAATTACATTACATACTTATTACCTTAAATAATTACACTTTATATTTATTACCTCCTATTAATAACTATTTATTTCTATTACTTCCTACCAGTTACTTTGTACGTTATATTTATAATGTAATAACTTGCTAAAACACCTTATAGTGAAGTGCGAAATAACCTAGAAAAATTTAGAGCAATTGAAAGGATCCATCAATATTTTATCTCTACATTTATTCTCTCGTTCTTTATCTTTATTTTTATTTTTTTTATTTTTACTATTATAAAAGCATGAATATTTCTTCAAATTCTTGATATCCCATGATAATATTATTCTAAATGTGTTTATGCAGGTTAACATTATTTTTACTTCATATTTTAATTTTGATAATATGATGTTTTTTTTATTACTTCATAATACTAAGTGAAAAATTGTTTGTGATAGATTTTATCCGTATAGTATACATGTATAATATTCATTCTATACACATATATATATATATATATATTATATGATAGAAGTCAGAATAAGTTGAAGATGTTTCGTATTTCTTAACTTGTTGTGAAGATAAAAATATGGGAAAAGATAGTTTATGTAATTTTAATTTAACTCAAAATAAACTGAACTTGGCGTGGACTATAAAACATAGTTTTAAAAATTTATCATTCTAAAATTTAAATAAGACTTGTTTAAAGAAATACTTTTATTATTCTAAATGAAAACACTTCAATAGATCAATATTATAGTTCACTTTTTCAAACTTACTTCTTTTTTTCCTCACATCTATCATGCACAACATAATTCGTTACTATATTTTATGAAAATTTACTTTAAAGTTAAAACTTAAAAACTTACTAGTGGAATATAATAATTTTTTATTCTTTTCTTTTATTGTGTGCTCTACATTATTTAAATCCTGATGCAATAAAGACGTAATAATATTATACTTTTAGTAGTGTAACCACCAAAATACAATGCAATTCGTTCACAATAAAGTTAATTTGAAAATAAAAGATAAAAATTAATACAGACTTAAAGTAATTTGATAATATTTAAACTCTATAGCATTCATAATTGCTCATATGTGGATTGTGTATGGATCTCACATGCTGGAAACTATGAACTTACTTTTATATTAAATTGGAATTAATAAATTTAATATGTTATATGTATGTTTCAAAAATAATACATATTTTCATAGAGAATTCACCGCATCATAAAAAACTCAAAAAATGTCGTTCAATTCGATGTTTTTTGTTTGCGTATATCATTTCGTGTGAATAAAAAAAATTTTTAAGTGTTTTATAAAGACTAATAGAAATCGTGGTTTAAATTACTAGTTTTTATTTGTTTATTAAATTGGTTCATGATATAATCATATGCAATTGTGTTGCAATAATATTATTAGGAGAAAAAATAATATAGACGAATAATAATATAACACATAAAATTCTCATAATATTTACATTCAATAAGTTGGATATTTAATCAAAGATGTACTAAAGATAAAATTTAATTATTCATGAATTTAAATTTAATCGTAGGAAAATTATAATAATGGGGATCTAGATAGCTAGGTTAGGTAAGTGATCTTAAAAGCTAAAATTAGCTTAAAAAACTAGATATACATGTTTATTGCATATTATTTTTCTCAAACTGGAACAATAAATTTAAAATTATTAATATTCTTATGTAGGCAATTGTAGCACTATATAGTTTTACCTAAAGAATACATAACATTCATTTGTGAAAAAGTTAACTATTGGAAAAAATTGGCAAACAAGATTAAGAAATTATTCTAGAAAGCAAGTTCAATGTCAAAAAAAGTTATATGCATGTAGTAGTTTTGGTGTTTATATATGTAATACAATGTACATAAATATGCATTAATGTTGGAAAACTGAAAGTACAACATTTGATGTTGCAAAATTAAAATATTCATGCATGTATTTAGTACATAAACTTTTAAGTTGTAATCATACTAGTCATGTTATTCGATTATGTCTCATAAGAATACAAATATTCCTATAAAATATGTAGGAAAGATATATTAATCTAAATTTACTAAAAGCATCAGCCAAACTTATGAATTTTTATTGTCATCAATCTATATTCTCGATCCAAATAATTAAAATGCTTTTGAATTTATAAATTCTATAAATGGCACTACTAGTATATATAAATGATATATACACTAACACACACAACACAAAGAGACAAGAGGCACACACATACAAACACGATACACACAGACATGCACACACGGAAATATACACACAGACCCCTTAGTATCATAGACAGACACAAAACACACATGCAAAACCACATATACATATACAAACACAGAACATGACATTAATAATCAAGTAAAAGGAGATTGGAGGAAGGGCGGGTAGAAAATGAGGCCCTAAAAATGAGTACAAATACATATAGGGAATTACTAAATAAATTAAATTGAAGTTTCAGTTTTTGCAACAATTATATTCTTCATTTGGAAAAATATTACATAAACACCCCTCCCATATTTGGTGAATTCCGTATGGTCCAAAGAAATTTGGTCAATGTGAAAACCAAGTCAACAGGGATAAAATTGGCATATACGCCTTTATTAAGTGATATCAGATTTCTCGAGCAAAAAATGTATAAGGGGTGGCAGTGTTTGGCAAAATTGACTGAAAGGTGATGTAAGTGTGATCATGCAAAATTGAGCTTGGATTTCATTTATTTAGGCCAACCAAAGCCAACTATAAGTTATTCTAATTGATAATAGTACTGTGTATTCCCTCAAAAGATGTCTTATTGCACTTCAAGCTCCACTTTTTTCATTGATTCTATTTATGACTTGCGTAATCTGACTTTTTTTTTTGCGGTGTAAGTGTAGTTATCTTTTATTTTCCTTAGAGAAGAGAGGTCAGTGGAAGTGATATTTTGTAAAAATATGTTATAATTAATCCTTTATTGGGTAAGGCCATATTCATATTGACCTTTGATGCACTTCTCCAATTTGGTTTAGTTTAGAAGAATTTGAATGGATTTCTTTTCCTTAATTATATTTAGGTTGGTTTGTTGTATACCCAACGAGACCCATCCTTTATTCGCCCCATCAGCCGTGGCATTCAGAGATGCCTTGTTAGATGGTAAGAAATGCTGATAAACCAATCTAATTTAGAAGTTGAAAAAAAGTACCCCATGGCATGTTCTTATGTGAAGTAAGTGCTGCAGGCTTGTTCAAGAACGGATAGGTCTGAGCTTCAAAAATTCCATCCAGTACCATTGGCAGCGCATTATACGAGGCCGAAGCTATCGCCATTTGTTGTTACAAGAAGGATACAAGTAGTGGACAGCAGTAAGTGCAAATTCTTGCTGATTTAATTTTGTTCTCATGGCGGGGGTTGACCGTAATGGACTGATGTGAAAATATATATGTTCTTCCTCGAACTTTGCTTGGAGGTTATATTATATGATTGCGCAGTAGGGTTGGCTTTGCAGATATGTGATGTTCATATGAGGATATTATAGTCTGTATTCAGCGAAACTCGTGTAAGTCAACATGCATAGTTTTCTTATAACTAAATTTTATGCTCTAATGCTTTTAAAACACACCAGAGATATGCGAAACTAATTACTCTAGGTGCATGTCTAATCTGGTATATGCAGAAGGTGATCTTTGTTTTTTTTTTTATATATCTAGATGTGAGTATTCTTGGATCATTTGAAAGTATTATGAGAACCTATGATGATGGACTTAATTGTAGTCTGCTGCCTTACCACTTTCTAATTTACCTGGTACATTGCTTACTTGGCAAGTTATTAAGAATCTCACCCATGATTTAGTGCTTTCGATAATGACAAATAATTGGAATTGGGAATATTACTTTGATCACTGGCTAAAAGGAGTATTTAAAACTGATGACCGGGCATTGATGTTACTTGCTCTGACCATACCAGTCTATTATGTAGCCAGTTATTTGTTTGACTTTTTATCAATGTGTGAACTGAAAATTTCATGTTCTCATTGAGTTATTGAGAATCTTGTAGGCCAAATTAGTGAAAGTTGAAAATTACTATGTCACTGTATTTCTAGCAACGAAGCGGAATAGTTTGTTTATGGGTCCGGGACAGTCTTTAGTCATCAAACTACTGAGTAATGCCATTGTTTACCGACACCCAGCTTGCATTTAAATTGTGTTTGCCATCCTTGTTTGGAGTAATAACACTCTTCAGTTTTCAGTTGACTTGGAAATTTAATGTTACTCGAGCTTGATTGCTTTGTTAATAAGATAAAATTGGAATTATTTATGATTTCTTTTCTGCCAAATGCCTTCCAGAAACATCCTTTTTTCTTGTTACGCTTGGACTATCGTTGACTTGCTGAGAATCTTGCTGCTGCTGTTCTAATGTAGCGAATATAGTCTTTTGCAGTTCCCCCCAAATCCCAGGACTTGACCTTCCATGATTATATTCATTTTCTGAGATTTATTTTTGCTAAAATACGAACCATGCAAATTTGTGGTTCTTTTTCAGGTTAAGGAATAAGGTTCTATCGCTACGTTACTGCTGTTTTGTAGGGTATGAATTCTATTATTGACTATTACATGACGACATGCAAAATTTGCTTCTATTGAAGGTTGGCCCTCAGCACGGAACGACATCACTCTCTACAGATCAAACAAGCCACAGATACAAACCCTTTTGTGCAAGCCAGACTACAAATTGGCAGTGGCAAAGCAAATTGTCCAGTTTACTTGGGACACAAATTCCTGAAGACCCTTTAAAAAAGGTGCTGTCCAGTTTGCGATATCCTACGTTAGTATACCACACTCTAATCTGCTGATTGAAAGCTGATCTTAGAGAAACGTATGTTCTATTCAGAATAATTTATATGTAAAGGGAATTTAGTTACTGTACTTTGTCTTTATTTGGTTTTATTTTTGACGTGTTTTCTATTTAAAGTTTTTGTAAGAGAAAGAGAGAGAGAGATGTCCTATGCAGTCTTTTGCATATTTATCAGTATATTTGGTTTTGTATTTTAGTTAGGAAGAGATGAATAAAAGTAAGGTAAAACACCTTGAATTTTGTATTTTACAAAAACTTAGGCAAATGTTGGGCGAGGACGCCTTTTATTGTTTCTGAGACAGACAGAAAATAGAAACGAATAGTTCTGTTTTCTTTTTCTTTCTTTATTTTTTATACTCTCTGTAACTCTTTTCTCTTATGTACCAAACAGCCATAAATATTTCTGCAGCAAATGCTAAAGAAGGTTCAATTCCAATCCTATCATTTGCTAATAATATTTTATCTTATAGTATTTACTTCAAAAAAAGTCCCATGTTCTGAATAATATGAATTTGTATGGTACATTAGAAATTAGATGTGAGAATTGCCTTGGAGGCATTTTGAAATTTGACAATCAACAATTTATTGAAAAGGGATATTCGATGTTTTTTTTTTAATTTATATTGGGCCATCATAGATTCTAAATTTGGAAGGATTTATATTAAATGGAAAACAAAAAACAACATTTGGATATGATGGAATGACTTAAATTTTTTTTATGATTTTATACAAAATAAATCTAAAATTCATTACAATGTCGTATAATATAAACTAGGAATTCAGAATTTTGGAATTTCTTAAAATCTTGAAGTTACTCAAACAAATTTAATAATATATTCGAGTAAAATTTGAAACGTACAGCTCTAAGGCCATATTTACAAGCTAATGTTAGAATGATGTCATACAATATCCCATATTAACTTTTCTGGCAAAAAATGGCCTATTTGTTTCCGTTTCATAGTTTATATAGGATAGTATGGTCGGACAATTTCCCTCCTTATACTGTAAAAAGAATTACTCGTAAGCCAATGCCTTGAAAAGCCGACATACAAGGAATGGAATAATTACAAGTGGCAGAAGAGGAACATAACAGTAATAATTGATTGGTATTGAACTGCGTGCCAAAATAATTTTCAATACAATATTTCCTGAAAAATCTTCAAGTTTTCTAGAACCAAACTTTTTATTTTTACTATTCTTTTAGTGAAATGTTTATTTTGTATTTTCTACTAAAATATATTTATATATAGATGACATCACAAAATATATTTTATTTAATGATAATTTGTGTGATGCTAATATCGTCTAGTACTATTATTTGCGTTAATATAATTAAGAGATTTGTATAATATGCTATAAATTAATTGTTATATTATTATCCAATCACGGTAACAACTTAAGGTCATGAATTCGAATTCTACGAACGTGTGAGATATTATTCTACTATAGTAGTATGTGTTATTTTACTATAATATTATGTATTGATTAAATATAGTCATGTGATATTGATAATTAATATATGATTGTTATAATTGTCGAGTGTTGTTGGATATAAATATTTGATACTGATGATTATAATCAATTTATTCAATAAATAATCGTTCATCGCTTTCATTTGAAAATAAAATAAAATAAAATCAAACAAGCAACTTAATTTCTATAATTCTTGATTTTGTCATAGTATTTTGATAATATTTTTGATAAAATTTCTTAAACAAATAAAACTATAGTCCCCTGATTTTTAGTATGCTCTACTAGGCCATTTGTCCATCACTTACTCAGTAGAGTGTTTGTTGCATTGTTCATACACTGAAAACTCATCACACCATCTCCAAACCCCCCTCTGCAACTTCTTTTCTCTCTATTTAGGTAAAACTGCATACCATACCTGTTTCCCAATTATTTATTCTTTATGTTGTTATTATTATTGTTATTGTTTTTAAAAAAGAATTTGGAGAGATGTGGCCTGAAATTTGAGTATTAGTCTAATGCATTTTTTGTTGTTGTTGAGTGCCCTTTTCCTTTCAGAATGATTTCCTTTTCTGGATGAAGTAATGGGTAATAGCTTCTTTCTTGTTGTTTGGTAGCAGTTTTCTGAGGTGGGTTTTTGCTAGAATCAGTGAACATTTAGAAAAGAAGCAAGCTTTGAAGTTCTTGTTCGCTTATTTTCTGTTCCAGTGAAATTCTTGTGGTTTTTGTGGATTTGTGCAGCTCTGAGTGAGTGATAATTTTGGGTTTGATTGCATTTATTTTTGTGAATTCTTGAAATGGACTTCATCATCAATGTACTTGTAAAAAGAGGTGTAAGTCATCCCTGCTTGAATGGTTCTTCTTTGTGCTGAAGTTTTTTGGTCTGTTTGTTTAGAGGTGAAGTGCAATTCAAGGAGGGTAATATATTCAAGGATTTGATAGATATCATGGCTAACAGTTTGGGACTATTTACTGTTTTAGCCTTTTCGATGTATGCTTCGGCTTCTGCACTTTATAGTAACTAAACCTGTATTACTGTACTGCGTGTCAAGCAAAATGATACATATTGGTGTAATCATTCAGTCATCTGCTTTATTAACTCCTTGTGTGAATTCATAGTAAATTGTGGTTTTTGTTTCTTCCTTAACAGGAACCTTCTTTTTTTTACCTCAAAAAGTTGAAAAGAGGGTGTTCATGGAACGTGGGCTTGTTTCATGACAATGTCTTAATCTTGTTTCTCGTGTTAATTATGGGAACTGGCATCATCTGTGGAGATTTTATGTTTTGTATAGTGCCTAAACACAATCAAACAGGTGGTCAGCTTTTGGAGTTAACGAAACCATCTATGCCATAAAACAATTTCTTCAACACTTGGCCCTCTTGATATAAGTAAAAGTTGTTTCTGTATATTGTTCAATTTATTACAATAGTTGTCATGGAATACTATGAGAACCATACCTGGTTTACCTGTGAGAATTTGTGTGCATATGCGTCTGATTCGACATGAAGGTACAGAGATTCTTGCAGGTCAACTTATCTGGGATCATCTGAACTCCCCAGTTCCTTTTTGTAGATTTTGCGTCCTTGGATTTGCTGTGCGCCATATAGCTCATGCATGCAATTACAGGTGGCTGGGCTAGACAAGCATTTGCCTTTGCCAGTAGCAATGACTCAGGGGGGAAAAAGTTGAGGATTAGACGTTCAAAAGAAGAGAGGAAGATTATGGTTGAATCTTTCATAACGAAGTAAATTCTCTTCTTCACTTTCTCTAAAGTTTGGAAAATCTGTCTGACCCGTATTGCTGTCATAGCACATATTGCGTCTATGGCGACCACATTTCAATTCATAAGCTCTGCTCTACTGCTCTCCTTGGACCAGTTTAAAGTATGGATAAAAATTTTAGATCTGTGTTCGATGATGTTATTTGTGTATTGCATGTACCCTGTAAGGATCTTAATTATGACTGCAAATGCCTCTCTTATTGGTTCTAGAATTCCACAAACCATAACATAGAAGTCCTCAGAATAGAACCAATGCAATTATGTATTTAAAATTCTTGATGTAAATCTCGATGCTTCAAATAAACCAAGGAACAGCACACCTAAAATCCCAAAATAGTTTATGATAACTTACATATATTCAACCTCAATGGAAATTGAATTTCCACTGTTTATATTTGTCGATATCATCTTTTTCTATTGTGGTTGCCAACGGAAGGGGAAATTTATATGCTAATATGAAGCCTCATGGAGGTAAATGTAGTTGGACATATCAAAGTGGAGATGTTTATCTATTGGAAAAACGTCATGGGAGGTTCATATTTTTGTTTGTCTCGTGCACTATAGTTAAACCTTTTCACTTTGACTCGTTACAGATATCAGAAGTCGAATGATGGGAATTTTCCATCTCTAAATCTTACACACAAGGAAGTTGGTGGTTCTTTCTACACAGTGCGTGAGATTGTTCGGGAAATTATTCAAGAAAATAGAGTGTTAGCGCCAGCTAAAGTGTTTTTAGAAGAAGATAACCATTCTGGATTTCCGGAACAATGCCCTCTAGAATCCGTTTCTGTGGAGCCTCAAAATAATCTGTTAGTATCTGATAAGCTTCATATTGCAACTGCTCTTGCGCCTGGAATTACCGGTGAACAACTCAGTTCTGCTCTTGGCTTGCAGTTCCTTGGATGGGACGCCAGGGAATTGCATCATGAACAAGTCATTAATGGACTAAGCACGGCTGAGACAGGCAAAGAATCTGACAGTGCAAGTCATCCTGTGCCTCAAGCGAAGTGTGATGAGTTTGAGAATCAGAAAATTGTAAATGGTGGTGAAGGGCTTGAAGAAAATGTTGAGTCTGATAAAGCGCTCATAATGAATTCCGTTCCCATCCGTCATCAAGATAATAAAAATGAGAGTGCACTGCAATCTAGCCAAAAAACTTATGCAGTTCGGAGTTGGAGGAGTACTGATGAGCAGTATCTGAATACTAATGGTCAGATGGTTGATAAAACCAAAGAATCCAGGCGGAAAATTTATACAGAGTCGGTAGACATGGAGATGCTGGATAGAGAGAGAGATGGAGTCAAAGAGTTAGAAGTATTGCAACAGGTTACATCACATATGAGCACGAACTTTGTGGTGGAGACGTTTCCATTAAGGCCTGTTTCTAGGACAATTCTTGTCTTGGATGGAGACTCAGGTAAATGTAGGGGGTCTGGAACTTTGGACGACAGGGCAAATAAACATGACAACATGACGTTTTCTAAAAGCAATTCTGGTTTGGTCAATGAGAAGGATGAAGAAAGGCTTCTTGGTTCAACATTGGAATTGAATGACAAATACAGGGACAAGAAAGTGGGGCTAAATCATCAAGAGCCATCATTTGAGAATTCAAAACTTTCAACAAACTTTAGCATCAATGACGTTGACAATGTCAAGGACTCTGAACCCGAGAGCTCCTTGCCTGACGAAATTAAGGTAATTTTTTCGTCTGAAGGCAAAAGGGAAAAGAAATTTCATGTCTGTTTACATGTCTCAGTTATGCTGAGTGTTTTAAATACTTGATATTTTTTCTAGGGAGAAAGCCAGTAGGTTCATTGAAATGTAATGAAGTATTCTAGAGTTTTTAGATTCACTCAGATTATGAATTAGGTTCAATCTTGGGTATCGAAACTTATATGTAACTTCAGCTGCAGCACTCACTAAAGTTTTGTAGTTAAACGGAACATGGACATACTTGGATATAGTATTCTAGTCCCATTTCGAAAATAATGAGCTCTTCCTTAACAAGGACGAAGAAGAAAATCTTGATGAACTTTCCGACGAATTAAGTGTCTTACTTCTTAAACTTTCATCATCCGTAAATTCAAGATTGAGAGGAAGCGTCGATCTGATGATCGCCATTGTTCTATAATATTCTTTCAGGATTAGTTTAAATTTTTCCTCGGAATAGTTTCTGCAGAAAATTGCATGCAATGCACTTTAGTCCAATTCGCATTGTATGATCAAATGCCAAATTCTCTAAACACTTTGCTGCTGAAAATTGTATTTCTTAATCCATCATTATCATTTTGTACCTCTGCAGGCCAGCCCGTCTGCTGAAAGATTGATCTCTGAGGACTCTAACTTGGTGAGCACAAAATGTAGCAGCCCAGACGAGACAGGTCTAAAGAAAAGGAGCAATCCGGTACTGGACAGACGCAATCTGTAAGTCTCAGATTCCTCATCCGTTGTCTTCCCTGCATATTTAGGCTCTAGCCATGTCTGATCAAATCCCATTTTATGCATTGTGGGCAGTGACACTTCAGAAGGGGCAAAGAAAAAATCTGCTACACCGGAAAGTAATAATCTTCTGACATTCGTTAAGGCGTTCATCTCTGCTTTCATAAAGCTCTGGACTGAATAACGTTTCTGCTTTCGCCCTACTGATATTTTGATCTGAGAATAGGTTAGGCGTCTTAGCTCGTTCTGGTTGTTTTTTTTTTCGCTTTAATACAACGTTTTTTATCGTAGAACGGTTCAGCATTGTCGTTAATGGCCATGTCCACTTTGAATTATACGCGTCGATGCGATATTATACTGAGGCTAATGAAGGGCAATGATCCAAAGATGATCAGTTGCAAAACTGCAAATGATTGGATTCAAGTTCATGCTCTCTATGGGGAAGCAGTCCTTTGAGATTATACGCTCCTACCTTTCCTGTTTCCATTGAAAACTTTCTGAATACAAATTGATATTTACCCTTCATTGACTTATTACCGATTTATTGCAAGTCAAACATTTTTTTTAGCCTAAACTACCCTTGTAACGATGAAGATGTTAACGCTTGAAGACATATGAAAGTAATTTGATCATAAAAAAATTTATTCGACCTGCAATTAGTCAATAATAAGTAAATCATAATTTAATATATATTGTTTCTACTTTTTTTTTCTTTTTTATAATATCAACAAATTCAGTGAATTTTGATTAACAAAGAGACTTATTTGTTAATGAAAGTAAACCTCAGATGTGCTAAATATGATTTCTCAAACCATAAACAGTTTACGTATATTTATACCAAACTTCAAAAGAGGGGAGTATAATTATATATCCCCTTATTATTGAAATCCTGCCTCATTTTTTATTTTATTTTATTTTTTTTCAACTAACGAAATGTACTAAAGCAATAAAATTTACAAACTTTAAGAACTAAAATAGATAAAATTGAAATATAGGATACCAAAATTGATTTAGCATCATAATTAAGGTACGAAAAATAAAATTATCCAACACAGAAAATAAAAAAAGGTGGTGGTGGTTAAGATGGGGAAAGCAAGTGCAAGTTGTCTGCTCAAATCAACTAATAGGATTAGGGAGTGGGAACAATATCATTCCATCTAAAACTGTATCTGCTTCACATTCACAATTCACCATGCATATGCTTATATTACGCTTAGATCCCTCTAAAAATAAGAAATTATACTTACACCCCATTTCAAAATTATCTATTTACAACCGCATCATTATTTACATAAATTTTCGATTTCCCCCCTCGTTAAACAGTATGAATTAGTGTTAAAAATAATATTTTTATATTTGCAAAGTCAATGTGGGAAAAAAAAAAAATACAATAGCTATGATGATCTTTGAGACACAAATCTAAAAAGATTATTATCATTGTCATGTTTCGAAATTTTGAAATGTAATTTTGGTAGGTTGGAGATAATATATTCACCAGAGTTATTTAAATTATAATTAAGATCACTTGGAAGATTTGTCTCCTTAATTTAATTGTGGGTTGATTTTATAGAACTATAATATTTTAGAGATTATAATTAATTGTGTATTACGAAGTTAATTAATTCAGTTCTTGGGCCCTTGTGCTTGATTCATATTTCTCAGTTAATAATTGTGCTATGACACTCCCAAATAAAAAAAATAAAAAAATAATGCTATGACAATTATATAAATTGTATTTCAAATTATCAATGATGTCTTAGTCTAATGATTAAGGTTTAGAGCTGACTACAGAAAAATGTAAGGTTATGGGTTCAACTGTTCGAGTTCCACCGAATGTGTTATATTTGTTTCATTTTATGTGAGTTATAATATAATTTATTTATTATTGTTAGTCATATACTATATTGGTTGGATGTACTTAATTATAATTATATATAGGGTAAATTACTTACAACTCCCCGAGTTTAGGTTAAATTCAACAACATCCCTATCTTTTGTAAAATTACTGCTACACCCCCTTAGAGGTGTTCGTGTAGTTTTTGTCAGGAAGTGTTTGTGTAAGCTTTGTATTTAAATAGGGAGTGTAATTTTAATTACAACTATAATTTCAAATAATGTAATTGTAAAAAACAAAAAAATAAAAAAATATTTATGTATTTTGACATAATTTAATAACGTAGCAATGCAATTTACCCTAACGTATAGGAATAATTATATTCCCTTTTTCTGAAGTTTGGTGAAATCTTATATGGACCTCTGTTGTTTGAAAAATTATATCTAGGACCCCTGAAATTTGTTTCTTTCTAACAAATAAGTCCCTCCGCAGTTAAAATTTACTGAATTTGTTGATATTAACAAAAAAAAAATTAGAAAAAATCTATGTCAACCCCTGGTTAAACTTAATACTATTTTATTGCATGTCAAATACATTTTTTTAATGATCAAATTATCCTCATACGTCTTCATGCGTTAATGCAAGTGGAGAGGTATATATTTACTATTATAATGATAATTTAGTTCGATAAAAATTAAATTAACCTATTGTAATAAATCAGTAAGCAAGTCAATCGGAGATAATATCAAATATCATTCAATATTTTTGATAATATAATGAAATTGAATGAATGTGATGTAGAGGGAGAAGAGGGGTGGGAGAAGGTGGGGTAGAGAGAGTTCACGTGGAAAGATTCATGGGAAGGTGTGTTTGGTGTTTGGTGTTTAGGATAACATACGCACAAATGTTTATCTATGTACCTACTTACCTCATTCTAATCGACAAATTATTCAACCCACCTCCTCCTCCTCCTCCTTCATGGTATCCTATGCCACCTCCTCTCCCTATTCCTACACTACATTTATATATATATATAAGAAAATTATTGTTGATTTTATTAAAATTTAATATAATTATAAATTTTCTCGTTATTTATTATTTAGAAAGTTACAAATACCTCTCTAAATAAAAAATAATTGTGTAGCTCATAAACAATGAGGTGAAAATTACTACTTTGTCCTTTCCAAAAAAAAAAAAAAAAAAAAAAAAATTGAGGGTGAGAAAGGTAAATAATTTATAGGGAATTTTAGTCCATAAAGTTATTTTTTAAAATATACAAAGTTGTAATTCATAATTTAAAATGATAAATTTATCAGTTCACCACAAAAATTTGGATGGAACCTTAACGAAGGCTAATGAAATGAGTTTGTTGTTGACGAACGTTAAAATTAATGGGGTTTTATAATTCTTCAAACAATAATGAAGTATTTGTAGTCATATCAAAATTTCAAAGAAAATAGCTATAATTTACCCATATCTACATATATATATATATATAGATAGAGAGAGAGAGTGTGTGTGTAAATTACTATTTTAGTAGATGTTGGAAAGAAATTCATGTTTGCATGTGTAAGAGCAGGAAAGTGTGAGGACAAGAACATCTGAACATGGTCATCAAGTCAAGTTTGTACAGGTGCAATGTGGCATGCATATCTATCTCAATTTTGACCAACAAATATATAAAATTTTATATGTCAGAGAGCACCTTTCTTAGCTTACACTGAGGGGGTAATTTGCAAATTTAAAACCTATATATTTTAAGAATATAGTTAATTTTTCTTTATAACGTCCGAGAACTGACAATGATAAATTAGAAAGTTTGGAACTCTTTATTTATGTATTTTTAATAAACTCTAATATCTTTTTTTTTTTTTTTATCTTATAAGTTTATTGCATAAATAATTGGGTAAATTACATCGACGTATAAGTGCATTTTGACCAGTCCACCATAAAAATTGACTAGAAACCTAACGGATGCTAACAGAACGGATTCGTTATTACCCTTAAAATTAGAGGGTATTTATAATTTCTCAAACGACGATGGATATTTATAATTATATCAAATTTTAAGAAAGATGATCGTAATTTAATCAATATTTGTTATGTGATTAATATATACTTGACAAAACAAATTAATTGTATATCAATATGTACCATATATGATTGATCAGATGTGATCAAACCCAATATTCGTATATTTTCTGATCCACTCTGCTTTGCATAAGAAAGTATTATTATATATAATTGAGGCAAATATTTCTTTTAAAGGAAAAAAATAATCAAGACAGTCGAATCAAAACATTAAAGAATTGGCAGTCTCAATTAAGATTTCTAATAAAAAAATTTACCTGGATATTTTTTTTCAATTATTTTTTACAATTAAAATTATATTTTCTCTTTCCTTAACCAAAAATAGCAATTAGAGGAAAAGGGAATAATTACATTTACATTTTTTTGATTTATGGTCTGTTTACACGAATCATTCCTGTTTTCTAAATAACTACATACACCCACAAAAAATATCAATATTTTTTATTCTTTATTTTTTTAGTGTCGGAAAAAAGTTCTGTAACATTTTGATATTTCGTGTTTTTGGTTCTTTTGGTTGATTTTATAAAAGTTGTAGGAATAAATCATATGTTCCTCGCAATTTTGACGTTTTTATCCTTTATCTTTTTAGGAGTTGCAGAAGAGTCCTATAACTTTTTGACTTTTTGTAATTCTGGTCCTTCTGGTGCCAGATTTTGTAAGAGTTGTTAGAATAAATCATGTGTTATGTCATTTAAAAAAAAAATTCATTCATCTTGGCAAAAGTGAACGAATCAGAACAAAGAAGCCCGATTTTAAATGAACCTTGTGAATCGCAGATTATAATATTCCGACGACATTTGCAAAATCAAAATTACCAAATGTACCAAATTGCCAAAATATAAAAAAACTACAGAACTCTTTTGCAATTTTAGAAAGTTAAATAAAAATACCAAAATGCCAAAATTACAAGACCATAAAAATATTTTTTAAGCCAAAACCTCATTATCATTTCTACAATCCATATTTTTAAAAAAAATTACACATATACCCCAAAATATCAATATTATTACACAAACTTCTACTATGATTTTGACTGTTAGGGGTGATTTTTGTATGTAAAAAGTATGGTGATTTGTGTAAAGAGATCCTGAGTTGGGAGGTGTAAATATAATTATAAAAAAAATAAAAATAAAAAATAAAAAGAAGAAGGAGGAGGAGAAGTAGAAGGAAAAAGTGTAGGAAGATTGTGCATAAAGCGCGTGTAAGGGTGGTGGGAGCCCATTCAGTTAGCGCTTTATGGCTTTTGGATTGCAGAAACGTAAGTTCCAAACTTGCCGTTATCACAAATCCCAAAAAGTGAAAAATATCGCATCAAATTCATCAGCCAACATTTGACACTCTGGCGTTCTCTCTCTACAAGTACGCTTTTCTCATGTGGGGGTTATTAATTGTATAGTATTAACTGTATTGACAAACTGTAAACACCTCATACGATACCTTCACTGCCTGACACCGCAGCATCACTACTTTAGACAGACAACAAGGAGAATAATCAGACACTGCTGCTCCTCTTCTAAGCTCTCAGAATCTGTTTTTTTGCTAAATTGCTTAGTGTTGCCTTCCAACTTTTGACTTATCTTTATACCATTCATGTGAAATCTACATTTAAGTGTAATACTTACACTATCTCTATAGAGGATGATATTAGTATTTTATTTTATATTTTGTTTATTGATTCACGATGTACTCGCGTGTATATAACGTCAAACTCGACTGATATGGATGACCTTGAAGATGAAACGTATAAGAATTATATGATCCTATCGATCTATTGAAAGATTAAGTATTGTTGACGTGACGCCATTGTCACCATTTATTATGAAAATGATGAATAAAAAATTTTCAACAAAAGGGCATTAATTTGTATAATTAAAGCTAATATTGCTATGATTAGAAGGAAAAGTCGTCAAAATTAGTTGGAATTGCAATTTTGGCGGGACCGTGGGTTGTACGCCTCACGAAATATGATAGGAATACCCAATTTTAAAGGCTTGCGTATGGCATATATACGTCACATTTCAGTTAAATTTATAATTTCAGATAGATTTTTATCTTTTAATATACCATTTTTCTTAAAAAAATTGACGGGTTTAATCGCCAAATTGAATTCCGATGGAACCAAAGGTGCAACTTTTCCATAGTTGAATTATCAAATATCATGTGAAGCATCTTTTTTATCCCATTTTGGTGTTGCACAATGGTGCTCCCTCAATGTGTATGGTATGTATCCCTGATTTTATATTATAGTGTGATCTAATCATATGTTCTAGTTTTTAAAAGGGACATGCATGTGCTAATAAGATATTAATATGAGATTAACGAGTGTCTCAAGATGTGATAGAAGATTCCTATTTTAACGAGAAAAATAAAGAAAATGGATAATTATACTTACACCTCCTAATCTATGATTTATTTACACAAATTATTTTACGTATTTACAGAAACCATCCTGACAGTCAAAAAAGAATAATTTATGTAATATTATTGGCGTTTTTAAGGAATACACGTGTAATTTATTAAAAAGTACTAATAGTTTGTGTAAATTATGTTAATCTTCGATGGGTATATATATAATATTTTTAAAAAAATAATTATTATATAAATAGACCATAAATCAAAGGTATAAACGTAATTGCGTCTAAGGAAAATAGTTGCAAGTATGTAAATGCAGCCTCAGATCTTCAAATTAATGACCACAGGCGTAGAATGTAGAATTCTAATTTGGATTGGGCTTAGCTAAACTTTAACCAATTACATGATACGTATATATGATTATTATACAATTAAAAAAATAATAAATTTATCATATTTATTATATAATTAATAAAATTCGATCAAATTTGATTTGAGTAAAAAAATTCCAAATACAGAATAAGGTAGGAAAAATGTTGGGGTTTGGAGGTGGGGTGGGGCAAGTGGGAAAAAGCCAAAGATTTGTGAATTTAAGGTGTCCTAAAAAAGAAAAGCCAGATAGAGAGAGATGCTGCAAAAAGCAAACAGTTCATGACATGGACATGTTCCAAAAGTTGTTCACTTGTGTAAGAATAAAGAAATACTCCAACCATCTTTTCCTCACTCAATTACCTTCCACTCCACGCCTCAACCCCCCTCCTTCTCCATATATTGCCGCTAACGCTCACCCACTCCTCCATTTCTTCTCCACAGAAACCATGTCTGCAGATCTTGAATTCAGACCGCCGATCATCAAAATCCCTGCTCCCGATCCAATCACTACTGATCATCATGATGGTGATCAAGGGTGCCCACCCCAAGATGATTGCCACACGCCAAGGTCGCCACACCACATGATCCCTCCCATTCTCAGCTGCCCGCCGCCGCCCAGAAAGCCGCCGCCCCGGCGGACGGGGGCGTCATGCAAGAGGAGGCTGTGGGAATTCGACTTCTTCGAGACCGTGGGCAGTGACGAAATCGAGTCGTTCTTCAAAAGGGTTGAGGAAGGGATCAACGGCGGCGCCGCCACCAAGAGGAGATGCGTGATGTAAAGAAGAGGTGGATTTCACACGGCGGCCGGCCGGCCCCGGGGTTGATCTTCTTGTTAATCGACGGTGGATTTTTATTATTTATTTATTTTTCTCTCTTTTATATATATATATATAGAGAGAGATATATATATGGTGGTGGCTTGGAATGATGATCAAGCTTAGCTATATATGAATTTGTGTATGTAGATTTTTACACGGAAATCTTAATTTCAAGTATATTATATGGTTTAAATTCTTGAAATTTCATTATTTTATTCTTGATCGATGGGAATTTTATTTATCAATAAACTTTATGGATCATAATCAATATTTGTTTGAATTTTCATATCTTTGCGAAAAACTTCTGATCTAAATTGATTAATTTGGTTTGAATTTTATATTTGTCATGTGTAATTGATTATTTATTTAAATTTTTATATCAAATTCATATATCATAATAATGATTATAATTCATTCATCATATAACTGGTCAAATTCAAACACTACTATAATTTTCGGGGTTTTCATTATTTCTACGTCTTAGCAATTATATATATATATATATATATATATATATATATATATCAGTGCCATAATACTTGTTTGTAATTATTTTTTCTTTCATATCTTTAATGGGATTAAATGGAAAAAAATATTCAATTGCTATCTATAATTAAATAAAATATACGAGTACACTTAATTAAAAAAATATGGATTACATATATATATATATATATATATATATATATATATATCCCAGTAATATAAATTATCGTAGTTTAAAAATCATGGCAGCACAATATTATCTATCACTACAAAATAAAATTGATGTAAAATTTAAATTTTCGTCATTGTTAATTAGACTCTTCATAGTTTTACCTATGGTCAAATATTTATCATAATTTTTTAATTATAGAAACTATATCAACCTCGTTTGCCGAAATAATGATTAATTATCATTAATAATTTCAATTATAAAATTTATTTTTAATCATGATAATTAATCACATCTGCAAAAATGAGAGGAAAAGAGAAAAGAAGGAACTTTGAAAAGGAAAATAAACATTTGAGGTTGGTTAGTAGCTTTTCTTAGAAGAAATCAAGAAGTTGGAGAATTAATTACTTTTTTGGGTAAATATATAAAATAAATATATGTAGTATTTAATTATTAATTAATTAATTTGGGTTTGATGGGATCATCAATTGGTTAATGTATGTATTATTATATATATAGTTAGGTGTGTGAGATGATTGATGATGGCGATGATGATCTGCATAAGGTTTGACATTATAAGTTTGAGTGACTCGCACGGCTTAATTTCCATGGGATTAATTAATTAATTAATACTATCAATCAGGTCTAGTTCAACTGATGAAATTGAGACCCTATAATTTTAGAGGTTATGTGTTTGTATCCCATCAAGTGCGTGGGATGTTGTTTGCTATTTAGCAGGAGCGGTCTATTGCATAGTAGAAGTTGTTGTCTACTGTAATAGTATGTATTATTGAGTATGATATAATTATTGTAATAGTCTTTGTTAGATATATTGATGTCGACACAAATAATTATATTTGTAATCAATTTATTTTAATTAAAAATACTTCGTCACTCTTACCTAAAAAAATTAATTAATTAATTAATACTAATCTTCATTTCATAATTAATTAATTCCATATTTAAATATTCAATGAATTAAAATACAAGTTAATTATTAATTAGTGTAAACAAAGTCGGATAATAATGCTTAATTAAAATATTGCCTTGGAATACGAGTAATTAGTAGTATATGATGTTTGTGCAGTTCAATTATTGATTATTTTTTTAATGATATATAAATGTCACATGAGTTTCACAAGAATGCATATTTAATTTTTGCTTCAAAACAATTAAAAAAAGGGGATCTTTTAAACTAATTTACTCTAAGTTGTTCTTAAATTATGAATTTTATAAAATCGACGTAATTAATAAAATAAAATAAATTTTCAATTAAAAGATGCACCACATAATAAAACATTTAATGGTCACTTAGTAATTGATGATGTCTTTTATATTGTTCGGATTAATTATCATAATTAAAAATAAAATAAATATAATAAATATTAATTAATTATTATTATACAACAATCAATAATTATTATTTTTGCAAGCGAAGTTAAAATAATTAATCATAGTTAAAAAAAATAGTCTTAGCTAAAACCATGCACGCAAACTTAATTTTTTTAATTATTGTAAAAAAATTATTACTTAATTCTTTTTTGTTGGTAATTTCTATTTTTCTTTTTGATGATCGATTTACTATAAATTTTAAGTCGTAATAATTCATAATATAGGGAAAAAAATATTTATCTATTTTTTGTAGCGAGTTAATAATATATATATTATAAAAAGAATTAAGTGCTTCTATGTAAATGAAATAAAAAAAAAGTTATTTAATGAAAAAAATAGTTATTATGAATTTATTTTCTTGAAAAAAACACAATTTTTCCGTTTATTTTATTTTAAAAAATTGAAATAAAAGAGTAAGATGCAATTTTGGTGAAGAACATGGACACGTTAACATGGTTCACATGGACGTCTAAGTCACGACTTTATATTAATTAATTTGGTAGGACCAAATTTAAATAAAATGAAAGCAAAAGGAAATAATAATTATTAATTTTTCATTATAAAATATCTGAACCATATACGGAAATTATTTCATATTTATATTCAGTGTTTATTTATATTTTACGATAATTGTACAAGATTAATTTATTATAAATTAATACTCACATATTTTTTTTTTAATTTTTTCCAATGAATAAAAATCTATTTTTTTTGGAAGAAAAAGTTGAAAAACAAAGGCATATATATATATATATATATATATATATATATATATATATATAGGTAGCAAGCTGTACATAATAAATAATAATTATAATTAAATACATAATGAAGATAGCACAGTAGTGTGGGGGAGGGATGCAGTTGATGACCAGCCAAAATCAACTGCCAGATGCTGCATATATATAAATATATATAATTATATATATTTATTAAATCAGACCCATCACTCATTTATTTTAATTGTTTTTCCATGTGCCCATAAATATAATATCTCCAAAAAATTAAATAACATAAAAAAAGAATATTCCCTATAAATCACTAATCTTGGCATAGATCGCCACACAAAAATTTGGATGACTTCGACTACAATCAAAATAATTGATCGATGTATGTTTTCTGGATCATAGAATGCTATAAGGAGTATTTACATGTTGCTCGTCAATGCAACTTTTGTATTAATGGAGAGAATTAAACAGTTACAACCATCTGATTGAAAGTGGTTCGTTCTTACCAATTGAACCAACAAGTGTTGTCGGCTACGGTAGCTTTCTGTGTCTAATTTTCTTGCAGCGAAGGAGTTAAATTTCTTCCAACAAGTGTAACTCTGAGGTTTCGAATCTTACTCGCCGATCAAAAACCCACTATAAAATCTAACTTGCTTACTACTGGATCAACGACTGATTAATTGTGAGTACAGAACTAACATATATGTACAGTTGTCGCAAACTTTTTAAGAGTCATCTTAAGTAGGACATAATTTTTAGTAATTATATTTCTTTCATTCCAGTCCCATTTTTTCCATGTACAATTTTTCAGTTTGCTGATTATTGTCTTTCAAAAAAATAAGTGGCATTGCAGATCTTCCCAAAACTAAAAAGTTCAACTCTTATGTCGACCACACTTTATCCGATTAATTTTAGAAAATTTGTATCGTTCACATAAATAATTAAATCAAAATTATTCAATACTCAATTGAAATCGATCGATAAAAACTCATTTAAACTCGATTTGTTAAACTTATCAAACCAAATTTAAACAAAATTATGTGTTTGGTAAACTTTCGAACTCAAGTCGATCAGTGCAAATATAATAAATATGCTTAAAAACATCTAATTACTCAACCCCGATTCGTGTAATTTGATCCAATTAAGACTCGTTTGAGCTCGATTGGATCAGTAATCGAACGTGAATTTTAAAACTTGCTAATGATTCAAGCAAACTTGACAATCAACGTGTTTAATTCGACTCGAACCATTTGCTACCCTAAACTTATTTCATAAATATATATATATATATATATATATATATATATATATATATATATATTATTAAAAAATAAGGATAACAAGAAATGGAGTACTCTAAGTTTAGGTGTAAAAATATTATTATTATACAGTAAATAAATACTACTTATAATATTAAAGAGTGTTTGGACGAGCTTATAAACTTCTCAAAATATCTTATAACATATTTAAAAATTTATAAGTAAAAAAAAAAAACTTACCCAAACACCCCTTTTTGTCAGCTTAGCTTCATTGTCACATATATTACAAAAGCTGATTAGCAGTAAAAAAATAAAAAATAAGAAAAGCAGAAGAGTGGCCTACACTTACATACATAACAGATAAGTCATAAGCCATAAGCCAGCTTTCTGCTTGAGCTTAAGTCATAAGCCAAGCAGAGTATCTTCCAGTTTGACACAATCAAGCAAACTCAAACCAGGAGACTATATTTTGTGGTGGGAAAAACACAATATTACCCACAAAATAT
The DNA here is from genome assembly GCA_034509725.1 of Sesamum angolense. Taxonomy (NCBI): domain Eukaryota; kingdom Viridiplantae; phylum Streptophyta; class Magnoliopsida; order Lamiales; family Pedaliaceae; genus Sesamum; species Sesamum angolense. Next base: position 5,473,616 of record JACGWL010000004.1, read on the forward strand.
TAAATAAATATATTAAAATCCATAATAGTTTTATGTATTAAGTGAATCAAAAATTTTATTTGTCATTTTGATGTCTTTTTTTTTTTTTATAGTGATAATAATGACATAAAAATTGTTTTAAAGTTGTTACTAGGACATGTATAATCATAATTAATATAATTGTTTATGTTTGTGCCGTCACTAAAATGTCATTATAATAATTATATGTGAAAATGTAAAAATTTCTGGCTGATTATATATATTTTCTTGACAATTTTAAAATTATCGTAAGATGAGATGAAATCACAAACACCTGCTAATTTTACGAATAATAGGAAATAAGTAAATAGACAACAAAAGGGATAATTTCATTTTTGGTCCCTTAAGTTAGTCAATAAATCAGTTTTTTAGTACCCAGTGTTGACCATTTAAACTAATGGAGAGGCCGTTATGGAGGGGAAAATGACTGTAAAAGCATAATAAAAAGTCATTACTAACAGAGATAATTTCAATTTTAGTCCCTTAAGACAGTCGCTTAATCAGTTTTAGTATCTCATGTTTCTCGAATTTCTCGTTTAATTAGACGAGTCAACTAATAAGAAGAATTTACTATGATGATCATTTAAAATAAAAAATTAGAGACCAAAATTGATGATGTTGGAAATATGAAATAGCAGGGTTAATTCAGTAGGTAATAAAAAATAAATAAAAGGTTGGAAAGGTAAAAGAAAAGAAATATATATGAAAAAGTGGTAGGACAAGGCAAGATGTGGAGGTCCATAATGATGTGTCTCAATTCTTACAACATGGGAATGGGAATGGGAATGTCATTACTCATTACTGCTCTCGCCGCCATACCAGGACTATTGACGACATTTGACACCAACATAATAATAAAGGATTAGTACTAGGGGTCTAGGAGTTGGAGAGAGACTGCATAATTTTTAGGTCAATTACGACAAATTTAGTATAATTATAAATATTTTTTATTATTTAATGAAATTATGCAATTTTTTAATAGAGGTATGAAACTATCAATTTTATCTTTACTGTATTTTTTTATTTATTTTTATTTTAATTTAAAATTTTATGAAAAAAGACGAAGGAATGGATGGAAAACAATTTAAAATTCCAAAAAAAATATTTCTTTAAAAAATAAATAAAAGTATAATTTTTAATTCACAATGACATTTTGATCAATTCATTACAAAAAAATAAATGAAAAACTAAGGAATTGAGCTAATTGTTAAACGACCATTAAAATCAGAAGGGTGTTTAACGAGGGGGTATTCGTAATTATGCCAAACTTCAGGGGAGGTCATTGTAATTTACCCAAATTTTTAATATTTTAATTTGATTGAATTTAATTAATTATTTAATAAATATATTATATTGATAACTTAATTAACTTTTAATTCAAAAAAGTGATTAGTTATATGATATATGTACTTTATAAATTTCACTTATTATTTTATTATTGGAATGTGATTATATGAAATTCTTTATAAGAGTTGATTTTGGATTTTCATTTTTTAAACAATAATTAAACTTATGTGTCAATAGCCACGGGTTTATTGCACCCAGTCCAAGAACCCCCGTTGGCCCAATATATCATTAGAAGTCCACTCAACTAATTCGACCCGGCAGTTCAAAGCCCACCTAAAGGTCTAACTGGACCTACCCTTCTTCAAGCCCACTCTAATTATGCAGTTTACAACCCAACTTATCCACACAAGCCACTTTTAGAATCCCGACACCTGGCGGTCGATCATGGGCAATTTGAAAGAGGGTGATCGTGATACCCCATCATATAAAGATTAAAAACTAATAAAATAAGCATCATATCAATTTTGATAAAAAAACTCAAACACGTCTCTTAGATATCCCTTTTCAATAAATTATTTATAGTCGAATTTTAGGACACATTCAATAAATCTATAGACAATTCTTACATCCAACGACCTCGTGGGATTGAGCAAGAAAATATTTGGCTTTCAAGAATTGAGGTAGAAGTTCTTGAGGGTTGTTTGAGCAAACGCCAAGCTACCTTTGTAGTGTATGCTTGATCATTCATAAATTTTAAGGTCTCTAATGCTCACTCCCCCTAATTCTTTTGGTAAGCCAACTTGTTTTTCAGTCAGCTAGACCTTTTTTTTGTTATTTGTAGCTAAGAGTGTTTACAGTTTTCGATTTTACTGAATCAAAATCAAAATTTTGATACCTACTGAGTATCGAATACCGAATTACTGACCCAATTGAATCGAATCAAAATCAAAATTTTAATACGTACGGATTGATGAGAATTAAACCCTATGGTTGCCTAGTTGTGGCATTGCCTATCATGTTAACCTAACCTGCAGAGACTTGTTCACCATATTGGCCATGCTGGGAGTCACATAAGAACCGACGTTAACGTTGGCCGACATTGAGGCCCCCGGCACATTGTTACCTCTAGTTGTGGCCCTCCGAGAAGCATGTGAGCTCATGCTGGAGAGCACATAAGCTCGTCCAGCCCGTTCGTAGGACTGCCAATGCTTGGCCTGTCAAGAATAGTAGATCTCCGCTTTGTAAGAGGCGCTTCGGCACTGGCAAGAAAAAATTGTTTAGTGACATGGTCGGTTTAACAATCGCACTAGTGGTGTTTACTACTTTTACCGACTTCAATTACTAAATTGGGTGAATAGCAATGTACTTTATGTGATATTGTAAATGATCAAATTATCCCATATGAAAAAAAATAGCAATTTACTCATTGTGCTTAACACAAGTGGATAAATTGCTATTTTTTATGATAATTTATTCATTTGCAATATTACAGGGGGTTTTTTGCATTTTTTCCCACTAAATTAATTAAAGTCGTCAATGAATAATTAGCTCCATAGCTCAGAAATATCGACACCATTTACAGAAAGCCTAGATACTCATGTAATGGGATTATCCTCAAATTTGACACCTTTTCTGATTTCCAACTCCTTCAAAGTCTTGCTGGATGATGAATGAGGCTAGGGTTTGTGAGGTCATGTCCTCGATCCTGACCTCAATCAAGCTAGGGCTCAAATTTTAGGCTAACTGTAGGGTTCATAGGATCCTCACTAACGACATCGTTCTGAGAATGGAATCAGTTGCAATAAAATTATTTAAGTTTGAATCGATACTTTATTTTAAAATTCATTGCAATAAATTTAAACGCTCAATGAGATTTATCGAAATTCGTGAATTGCATCAATAACATAATAATTAATCCTGAGAGTTGATCAGATAAATCTGAATAACAAGACAATTGTCACAATCAGTACCAAAACACCCCCTCATCACCACCAAGAGTTATGAGGTTGTGGGGTTCCGCTATTCTTTGTTTCCTACTTTCCAAATTATATATATATTAAACGCAAAGTAGAGAGTATCTTAAGGACTTTTTTTCTTATATATATAGAATTAATTACTTCAATAATGAATAATTGTTTGAAAAGAATATACTTTATAGTCTTAATTATGCACTAAAAGGACACTTAATCTGCATATATATTATTAATTTCAATTACATTCATAGTGGACCCGATGATCTACAATTAATAATTTTGCTTTGCGTAAAGGAATTGAATTGATTCGGAATCTCTCGTCAAATCTGATATTATATTTCATTAGATTGAATTGATTGTTAATTAACGGAAAATTCTTGTTCAAATTAAATTTTATCAAATCAAATAAATCACAGAGCAAGTATATTGCAGTTGTTATTGGTTATTTTTCCTAATTGTACACCAGTTATACGGCAAGTACGTTGTACTTACTGTATGATTGATTTAAATTCGATTGAATCGGTTCTCTATTAAAATTTTTCGTTCCTTAACTTATATATAATTGGAATTAATAAGTTTTTATTGAGTTGAAATCAATTAAATTAATGGTGTCATGCGTATTGTAAATAATTTCTAATTAATATATAATTCATCCCATCAAATTAATTAATTAGAATTTTCAACGGAGAGCGATGATTTAATTAATTATTGAAACAACATATATGTATAGTGCAAACATGTCTGACAGGAGACAACATGATACATATCCTTAATATAATGTTTTATCAAAATAATTAGAAATAATTCAGCAAAGAATCAAAATGTATATATATATATGCACTCCAAATTCACACACCTCTACCACTATATATATACACATACATACATTTCATTAAAACACAGAGAGAGAGAGAGAGAGAGAGAGAGAGAGAGAGAGAGAGAGAGATGGGGGGTATGAGTGAGAAGCAAGAAGCATTGGTGAAAGAATCATGGGAAGTCATGAAACACAACATTCCTGACCTCAGTCTTCGTTTCTTCACTTTGTAAGTACTATATATATATATATATGTGTTTCTGTCTGTGTGTGTGTGTGTGTGCATATACATATATATACATATATATGAGTGAATGAAATGACGAGTGAAAATGAATTGTAGGATTCTGGAGATAGCGCCAGCAGCGAAGAACATGTTCTCATTTCTAAAGGACAGAGATGAATCCCACAAAACAACCCCAAGCTCAAAGCCCATGCTGTTAAAGTCTTCAAGATGGTCTTCACTACTTTTCTCTCTCTAATTACTAATCATTTCTTTTATTTAATAATAATATTACTATTATTATTGTTATTGTTGTTGTGACCATAATTTCTTCCACTTTATCTCAAAATTTTTAGTTCATTTGAGGAATTGGTTTAATTCTTTTATTTATTATTTTTTGTGATTTTCTGTGCCAGATGATAATATCCACTTGCTTCACTCTGTGGTTCATATTTTTCAAGTGCACAAACCATATTATATATTTCAAATATATATATATATATATATATATATATTATATATGTATAGCGAATTATTATAAATTCATATGAGAACTACTTATATTAGGGTTGGAGCCTGTTCCAACTTTACTCATTTGCAATTTCAAATGAGGTAAATTGCATTAAACTCATACTATATATGAAGGATGATATATATTCTATTGTGATTCATCCGAAATTATTTTTTCTAAAAAATTAATTTTAAGCAATATTCATAGATGTAGAATTTTTTTTTGAACCATGTAAATTTTGAATCTCTTACGATTCTTTTCTTTTTATATTTCTAGCGTACATTGACAATATAATGGTTAAAAAGAAAATGATTCCTAACTAGAAGTGATATTATATTTTGTTATTTTTAATCCATTTGAAAAGACGTCTAACAATTATATTAATAAAATTGAGGTAATTAGACATGTGAATCAGCCATTCAGCTCCGTGAGAAAGGTGAAGTGGTAGTTGCGGACACTACCCTCAAGTGGTTGGGATCTTCATCTGGAAAAGGAGTGATTGATCCACACTTTGAGGTAATTAATTTTCTGCAATAATCCCTTTCCAGAATTTGGACCAGCTTATTGCTTGATTCATGACAAACCATATACGTTATGACATTAATTATATGTACGTACAAATATTAAGGTTGTGAAAGAAGCACTGCTGAGAACAGTGAAGGAGGCGACGGGGGAGAAATGGAGTGAGGAGATGAATGGTGCGTGGGCAGAAGCCTATGATCAGCTAGCAACAGCTATCAAGAATGAGATGCATGCAGAGGCAGCTGCTGCTGCTGCTGCGGCCACCGCCGCCGTCAACTCGTCATAGTTCTCGATTTTATGACCGCGGTGGACTGCTGGATTTGGTCGTCGTTTGTGATTTCATCTCATTTTATCTTGTCTCGATGAGAAAAAAATAAAGATAAAATGGGCCTGGTAGGGATGTCGTATTTCAAGTATGTGCTTGAATGTGAGATAAAAGTGTAATAATAACAGTTGGATCTGGCAGTTTTTCGGACGAAAAACTTGTTTGGATGTGGTATATTTTTATGATATATTTCTTGAAAATTTGTTTGGATGTAAGGTTTTCTTTTCAATCTCGATTCTTGTGTAAGTTTATTTTTTCTGATGAATAAAATTATTGAATGGTAAGTGTTTTCCCCACAAAATTAGGGTAATCTTTAGTAATTTATTTATTTATTTTTAATTTGGTTGAATTGACAATAGAAAATAACAGATTATTATTAGGTAAGGATTTTGGAACGAAAACAGCCCGTTGTAAATTGGGACGATATTTGCGATACATTTGTGATGGATGGTCCTTAGGTGTACAGAATCGTCACAAAAACCATCAAATATTTGCGACATAAGATTTGTAACAAAATGCCATTACGAAAATGGTGTAGAATTGGCAGGAGAACATGCCCGTCATAGCACGTAAAAAAAATGTCGTGAATCCTAGTTACTGGATAATTAATACATTCAACCAAACACCGTACTATGACTGATCTGAGTACAAACTTACATCGGTGGCCAATGTGAATATGTATCCATATGAATTGTGAATCGTTGAATTAACATATGATAAAGATATTATTTGTGATTTAACAACTTATCACTGATGTGTGTGATGCCACTAATGTGAATTTGTACCCACATAAAGTATCGGATGCTTTAGATCACACATGATATATTCGTCACGAGTTAATTCAACGATTCACAATTTATGTAGGTACAAATTCACATGGGAGGCATCAAATTTTCCGTATATAGATTATCACATTCTCTCATTATAAGAATCCTAACCCCCTATTTCTGAAAAATTCAGTGCCGTGAATGTTCATTTGTACCCCCTCATGGCTGTGAATCATTGAATTAACATGATGATGATGTAATATGTAATTTAATAATTGATAATTTATACGGATACAAACTTATATAAGCAGTACCACTGAACCCCTTATTCCCATCAATTCCTTAATTTATACCCCCTTTCTCGAAAACTTTGTCGTTCGTTGCTCTTAAAAAATCATTGCCCTTGATCGAACAACTGTGTCTTAAGCGATTTACATTTTACCGACCATGATGGTTATTCTAGAGGTCTTATTCTTAATAAATAGCTAGTACAGTTCTTAATAAGATAATATTATTTACCTATTAATATATATCTGTTTATACAAACTACTCACATCTTTTGGATAATTACACATACACTCATCATAAACGTCAACATCATTTATACAAAGCACTCATATTTTTTAAAAAATTACACATTCACCCCCAAAAATGTCAATATTATTATACAAACTACCCCTATCTTTTTACTGTCAGGAATAATTTTATATAATTATGCAAAATATAGAAATGCAAATGCAATTATCCCTTCTTAATTCATATTATTTTTCACGAGAAAAGAAAAAGAAAAAGAAAAGGAGGAATCAAGGGTAGTTTTCATGTACCCTAAAGGTGGATTGCAAATCAAAATATCATGATGTAAGTTTATCCAACCTCTCCCTTCTAACTTCTAAACTTAGTAACTTCATTTAATTATTAGTGTTAGAGCACTTAATACTGATTTAATGTTTTAGTTTAATGGTTAAAGTTTAAGTGCTATGAATAAGTTTAAAATTATGGATTTAAATTCCATCAAAGGTATAAATATTTATAATTTGATTTAATGTGAGTTTATTGTCATTATTTCTCAACTTATTATAAATGTTAGTTTATTGATCGATTCAATGTATTGCTTAATTTATTAATATTTATGTAGTTATGATATCATCATTCTTTTATTTAAAAATAAAAAATAAAAATAAGCTGACAGAGTATTAAACATTTATAGGATCAAACAGTTCAACCGCAATTTTTTTTATGTTGTTTGGTCCCTTTTGCAATTGATGGAGGAAAGCAATCAAGCTAAACAAAGAAAGGGGAATATCACCTCAAAGGAAAGTCTGAAGTCAAATTTACCAAAATATTATAATTCGTGAGATTACAAAAATACCCCCAACAGACAAATCGTAGCCAATGTAAAGGGGTAGGTAAATGACGGAATAATATTTTGCCTTCACCTACCCTAAATAGCATAACTTTTATAGTAGTATAAATACCACCTTCATTTGAGGAGGGGGATTTTTTTGTAAGAATTCTAATGTAAAGTGTGTTGAATCGCGCCCCTATAATACAAATTTAGTTGATCTTGCTTTTTGGTGACATCAATAATCAAATTTTTGTGATTAAATTTCACTCATTTATCATGTTTTGATAAAAAAAAAAGAAAAAAAAACCTACAAGTTGTAGCTTTTAACCCCATCGTAGTCTCTTCTTTAGCCTTCAAAACAAGGTTAATTTTGAAATTTATTTATAATCTATATCTATATAATCAATTATGAAATTGTGAATACAAACATCATAATTATTTTTTTAAAATCAATTATTTTCATAGAGACCACGTGTCACGGCGACTTGTACTAATATTTAAAAAAAAAAAAGGTCTTTTTCACTCCCAAACACATTTTATGACACCACAATATCAAATTTTTATTATATCGATAATACCCATAAATTCGTTTCTTTTATTTATTTATTTTTTAAATATGAAGCGTTGATTCATATACTTTTTTCCCTATGTATACTATATTTAAAGCGTGATATATTATTTACTATATCCACATAAAAACGGTATGTTACGAACGACTAGTTAACAAAAAAAAAAAAAATTGAAGGGGGAACGGTGTGTGGGCATTAGATCAGTAGAGGGATAATTATATTTTTTGTCCTTATATATAACTAACTATTTTTTTTATTTCAATTTCTCAAAAATTTGGTCCTTCAATATTTCAATATCGGGGATAAACTTTTTAAAGTACTAAAATCGAATAAGTGGTTAGTTATAGGAATCCAAAGTATAATTATTCCATCAGTCGTCTCCCTGATCTGTTTCTTTCAACCAACTAAAATCGCAAATTTTATACATAAATTAAATAAATTCCAAAATATATATTGATTTCAAGGTCAAGAATTCTACTTTTTATTTAATTGGTTGCAGCTACTTAATTTAAGTGTTTATTTGTTTTTTTGCCGAAATAAATTGTAAAAAAATGTATTAAATTTACAATTTATGTGTTTGAACGGTTTAAATTAAGTTTTTTAAGCCATCCACAGTAAGTTTTTTTTCCCGCTAACTTTTAGAACTTTTTAATAAAAATGTGCACATTAAAAAATTTCCCAAACACTCAAACTTCAATTTTTATCTACTTTTTATTTTTTTTATTTTCATATATATGCTTCCAACTTTTATTATTATTAAACTAATACTTCCCAGTTTATTTTCATCATAAAAATAGAAATTATTGCAACCCTCATGAAGCCCCAAATCCAATCATTAGTTATAAAATCAAAAAACATAATTGGAAAATTTATATTTTTGGTCCTGTAACTTTAGATTGTCGGCATTTTTGGTCCTATAACTTATTTCATTTACAAATTGGATCCTTTTTTATGAATTTAGTCCTGAATATCTCATATTTGGTCATTTTTTGACAAATTTAATATTGTGTTGACAATTTTGGTCCTACTTACACTGTAATAGATCTCATTTTTTGTCATGTAAAATAAGTCGTTATGACAAAAGTTATTAAAATAAGAGTGAGTTTGTCCAACAATGACCAAATATAAGATATTCAGAACTAAAATGACTAAATATGTAAATAGAATAAGTTAAAGGACAAAAATGTTAATGGCCTGAAATTACAAAAGAAAAGTGTAATTTACCAACATTATTATATTTATTGAGTGCCAAAGTCAAAGTGTAACAACTTACATTAATTATATTATATTAACATTCTGCAATAATTATTAGAATCAATATGATCTTTTGCTTGGTTAATTAACATAATTAAAAGTAAAATATGATAATAAATCCTAATTAAATACAATTATCTAACGACTATTGATCATTGTTTCTTAGGAGTATGTTAAAACATTAGTTATAATTAAATATTAAGATTAATTACATTTGAACTCTCTTTACAAATATGAAATTATACTTTCCCAAAATGTTTCAAATTACACTTACATTCCTTTGAATCTTCTCCGTTTGCACCTGACCCATCTCGTTAGGGTTTGAATGAAATATGTCACCGCTAATAAAAAACACCTAAATTATTAATATTGCCTATCATTTAACATTTTTTTGAAAATATTAAATGGAGGATAAAATTGAAATTTTATATAATTCTTATTGTAAATTTTAGTATTTTTCGTTCAAATCATTATGAAAGAGGGTCATGTGCAAATTGTGAACTTCTCCACGGAGTGTGAGTGTAATTTTAAATTTTTTAAAAAAGAAGAATAATTTAATATTTTTAAAAGGAGTTTAAATGTAATTAACTCTAAAAATAATGATTGAATTGATAAATTTGAAGTATGTGCATAGAAGTTTACGTAAAAACCAAACAAAAGTGAAAGAAATGATGAGAGTGAATAAAGTTAAGACTCAACAGGTAGAAAGCTAAAATCCAAAACTAATACCAACTGTAATTACTCCAACACAGACCCCACCCCACTCCACCCCACCCCCTCTTCACTCACTCACTCACTCCTACTTAGCCCACCTCAATTATTATTGCTTACATTCTCTCTATATCCCCACATTCTCTCTGCAACTCTGTCATAAACACACACTCTCACACTCTATTTCAGGTGTGTCACTGTGTGTGTGTGTGTGTGTGTTTTCTTTAGAGAAGTGGGTCGTATACACAGATAAGAGGAGATGATAAGAGAAAAGATTTTCAGGGTTCACAGGCGCAAGCCATCATCAGTTGGGACTGATGCATCTGCACACAAATTTGACTTCAGCTTCTCCGAAATTCAGGCTCTTCAGGTTTTCTTTCTCACTTTATACTTACTTGGTGTGTGTTTGTATATATACATTCCGTGTATCTATAATTCTTGAAGGGTTCTATTCTGCATGTTCATTTCTTTTTGATCCTAAGTGATTCTATTTGGGAATTGTTAATGCAATTTGTGTGTGTGTGTCAGAGCTTATCTGCACATGTCTTTTATCCAAATTGCTCTGTAGTAACGTGGGGTGGTGGGAATTTTCTGACAATGGACCAAGTTGTCTTGTGTATTTATGTGGATTATATTATTCTTACTTGACAGAAGTAGGGTAGTTGACGGGTTTAAGGAAATGCTGGAAGTAACATGAAAATTGGCAGTTAATTGATTGGCAGAAGGAAAATGTTTTTGAACTGATGGGATGGGGATTTTGAACAGGTTGGCTTCATGAGTGATCGTTGAAATGTGTAGATGTAGTTTTGGACAGTACATATTCCTGGTGCCCTTAGTATTGATACGAGGATGTGTGCAACGACATAAGTCGTAAGAACTACTTATAGGTGACCAGACTACTTGTGGTTACTACATTTGATCTGTCATGTAATAAAAGTCCAACGGCTCGATCGAAATTGGAAAGTATCTGTTGAGAGGACCTGGTTCTTACATGGCTTGTAGTCAATGATGTTTTTAAGACAGTGAAGTTGTTTTGGCTTTTGATGACAATATTCATCGGTCGCCAAACGGTAATGATAAGATAAAGAAACCTAAGATTAAAGATCACAAAAAGAATAAGGAAGAGAGGGCAAAGTTGATACCTCGCATCCAAGTACGTTCGACGGGTATGGTATGGCTCGAGGTTAAGTTGTTGGAATCTGGAGGCTGACCAATATTACAATAAGCACAACATTACCTAAGGGAAAATTCGTAATTTTGAAACATTTTACAAGCCCTGTAGTTTAAATAGTTCATGGATGACTAGCAAGAGAAACATGAGCAACCTGGACAGAGAAGCATTATCTAAACTGTAGTTCAATTTGTCTTGTGTTCAATTTTTCCTTCTTGATCTTTTAACATGCTTCACAATATATCTTCGGTTTCCAAACACAAGGGTCTTCAAGTAAATAGTTTTCTCTGGGATTCTGAATCATTGTATCGACAGATTTTCATCGTCCAAGCTATCCAATGTCACTCGTACAGTTGAAACTGTGCTTTGAACTAGCTGGAAATGAATGGTCTAATAAAGCTACTGATCGATGTGGTTTTAGATGTATCTGTAAGAACATGCCGAACTTATAACTTATCTTATTGGTTCACCAGGTACCAAAAGGATGGGACAAACTCTATATATCTTTGATCTCTTCAGAATCAGCAAAAACGATCCGTAAGTCGGGAAAAGGGTCGGTCAAGAAAGGAACTTGTCAATGGGCAGAAACTCTTTCAGAATCAATTTGCACTTCAGATGTTGATGGTGGTTATCATCTCAAATTTGTTGTTTCAACGGTAAGACATTTTATGTTTGGATGATTCTATGTATTTAGTTTTCTGTAAAGTGTACATCAACTGATAATCTGCTTATTACAGGGATCTTCTAAATCTGGTATTCTAGGAGAGACTACATTAAACTTAGCAGCCTTCTTGAGTTCAGCGTCTCCGACTTTAGTCTCATTACCTTTGAAAAAGTGCAGTTATGGGACAGTTCTACAAGTGAGCCCCTCTTCTAAAACAGCTTCTAACTAACATCATAAACATAAATTCATTACAGATTGAGACAACAGTTTCTTAGCTCTTGTTTGCTACTACAAGCGTAAGCATATGTTTTTGTTTCTTCACAGGTTGAAGTTAGATGCCTGACACCAAAAACAAATATCAGGTTTTTCATTACATCGATCATTATTGTTTGCATTTTTGTCTTACTCTGATTGTGAATATTAAAGATGAATTATCAGGGATGAGGAATGGAAAGAAATTAGTGTACATAAGGATGAGACAACAGATAATGATGACATGGAAAATCGCTCCGATGTATCGTATTCTACAGTTACAAAGGGTGCTGAGTCTTACTCTGGTAGTAACTTTGGCAATTCATCTCGTCCTAGGGAACTCGGTAGCAGGGTAAGATCCCCTCCTTTTCCAAAGCGCATTATTTCTAGTCCTACCAATAATCATCTTTCACTTTCAAATGTATTTTTCTTGGGTAAATTACATTGACTCCTCATGAGGTTAGGTCTAATTATACACCACCTCCTACCTTATGCAAAATTACAAATCAGGAAGCGTTGATATAATTTATCTTAGGAGGTGTGCTTGTATGTTTTTGCCCCTCAAGGGGCGTCAATGTATATGACAATTACAATTACTTGTAACTTTGAAAGGATACGGGTGGTTGTGTAGTGAGACATAACCTCAGGGGACGTTGATATTATTTACCCTGATCTTCTTTTAAGTGTAAATTTGGTTTCATAATAGAGAGCAAGGATAAAAAAGTTATCTATATTTATGTAATCCACTTTCACAAAGTTTACATTCTTATCTTCTCAGAAGTCTTTAGTTACTATACTAGTTGTTAAGATAAGGCTAAAATGTGTTCACCAGTTGCCATGCATTTCTGTCAATATGGCTACTTAGTAAATTAGAATGCAACTGTAATATCAACAGAGATCACAAACAGCTGAACTGAAAAACATTTACTCAGATGGAACAAAGTCTTAGGTGTATATTGGTAAGATTTTAGGACTGATATCGTGTTTTCAAGGTTTTCATTTCTTGAATTCAGAGAATGTCTCAAAATTGTGGTACTGTATACTGTTTCATTAGATAAGGGACTTGTGTAATCTTGTTGGCAACAGGAAACAAGTTTCTCTGCTTCAGTTTCACGGTACAGCTTCGACTCAATGGATGATTCTGTGGGAAGACAAAGCTTTTCCTCTCAAAGCGAACGGAATGGCACGAACAATGTTTTTGGAAGGCAAGATTCGATTGAATCCAACGATAGTTCATCTTATTGCTCTTATTCTCCCCACGGTCCCATCAGATCAGTGCGTTCACTTCAGGGGCCGTCCGCAAGGGAGAACCAAAGTAACAATCAAAGAGAAGAACTCAGAAGATTACCGCATGCTGCTGCCTCATCGTTACAGCAACATGGCGGTTCCTCGAAGATGTTTAAGGAAGACTATGATGCTATAGTTCAAGAACTTGAGGCAGAAGCAAGAATGTGGGAACAAAATGCGAGGAAGATGGCAGTTGATATGGATAGTTTAAGGAAGGAGTTGTCTGATCAGAAACTAAGTATGATGAACCTGAATATGGAACTTGCTAACTCGCAATCAGAGAGTCGGAAATTGACTGAAGAAATCAAACACTTGAAATGCCTCTTGGAGGAGTCATCAGAGAAGCAAAAAGTTGATCAAGAAACGGAAACAAGCAGTATACAGGAAGAGTTGGAAGATGAGATAAGGTTGCTAAAGGAGGCAAATGAGGATTTATCCTTGCAGCTTAAGAAAACTCAAGAGTCGAACATTGAGTTAATTAAGATTCTTCAGGAAATGGAGGAAACTATAGAGAAACAGAAACTTGAGATAGAAAGCCTTTCCGAGATGTCAAAGGCAGATAGCCATGAAGAAGTTCCACAAGAGAATAGTAGCAGCTTAGAGATTGAGTTGGTGAATTCACAGGAGCTAAAACGAGCTTTACAGAGCGAAATTTTGGTTCTGGAGACTAAACTTGAGGACAATGTCATAGAAACAGAAATCGAGCAAGATCTGAAGAATCAGATTCTTAAGGAGTGCATAGCTGATTCCAACTGTAGATTAGCAGCTAAAAAACAAGAAATCATGAATCTGGAATCTGTATTGTCTAGAGCTCTTAGTGATGAGCAAACAAAAGCATATGAACATGGGAGCCTTGTTGATGCAAGCGGAGAGATTGAGAACTTAAAGGGAAAGGTCAGAGAACTGGAGACAGATTGCAATGAGCTTACAGAAGAAAATCTTGAACTTCTCTTGGAACTTAAAGAGTTAAGAAAGAATGTTTCTGAAAATAGCATGGTGTGTCCCGTTTCACCGGCTGATGATATTTCAGCGAAATGTAAGAATGAGGAATTTCACTCACAGAGTTTGATCGTTACAGATTGTAATCTTGATCTTGTGCTCCAGAAATCTAATGAAGAAAAAGAAGAGAAGGTATCTGAAACTGTCCAACTTCAAAAACAGTTAGTAAGTGAACATGGATCAAATAATGGTGGCATCCTGGAAAACGTCTTTAAGTCAGGAACTACAGGGGATGAACTGTTTCCTGCATTATTGATGCAGCTTCAGTCTTTCCTAGGCAGTATAAAGAAGGAAAGTGATCTTCCTTTGCAGCATGCGAATGGATCTAAGGGTGCAATCTGTAATATGTATGGTTTAGAATCTGTCGACTCATCTACTCAGACAGCAAGAGTGAATGATGTTTTGAATAAAATAGTTTTATTACTGGATACCAGATTTACGGAATACAAAAACAATGTTCAAACTATCGAAGAAAATGCTAGACGAGAAGGCCAGAGTAATGCCTGTGAAGGCCAAAATAGAAGGGTGTCTGTTAGTTGGGAGGAAAGCACACTTGTGGCAGGCAGGAATTCAAAAGACGAATCGGATTCCATTGTTGAAAGTACGTATGACTCTGTGGTAGTTAAGCCTAATGCTCATACTTCGAAGAATGAAAAAGAGATTGAGGCTCGAAGTTATCCCAAGAGCAGTGTAAAACTTGAGAATGATATGGAAATTATTGGAAGGGATGGTACTGTCACCTCTGATTGTTCACACAACTCGACAAGTGATATGACTCTGCACAATAGTAGCAAAAGTTCCCACCTTTCAGATAATAAAATTGGCAGAATTACATTGATGGAGCCAGAAAACAACCAAATGGAGTGGGGGAAGCACTTAACTGAACTGGAAGAAGAAAATATTTACTTATCACAACGAGTTTCTGGCTTGGAAGCTCAACTAAGATATCTAACCGATACAAGGGAAATGAGTCGTTTGGAATTTCAGCATTCAGAATCTCAAGTTGAGATTCTTCAGAACCAAATCAGAAGACTGGAAGAAGAAATTGAGTCACAGAAGCTCAATATGAAGCACAAGTTATTGGAAATGGAAAAACGGTGTTCGGAAGCTCAGGAAGAGTGTACAAGTCTAAGCAAATTGAACATAAGGCTGCAGACCACAACCGAAAGTCTTATTGAAGAATATAACTCACTGCAAAAGTTCAATGGAGAGCTAAGGGCACAAAAGCTGAAGTTGCAAAACCAGTGTATGGTCTTGGAAGCAGAAGCAAGAAAGATTCAAGATTCTTGCTGCAGCTGTGCAGAAAATATGGGAACTTTAGAACTAAAATATTCTTTACTGACGGAAGAAATTACTGCAAAAGGGAAAACCCCGGATTCAGAACTTGATTGTTCCAATGTCCAGGAAGAACAACATGAAAACAAGCTTCTATCAGAGAAGTACTTGCTGAATAAAATATATATGGAGAAGGCAAAAGATGCTGCAAACCTTGAACTCAAGGTTGCAGATGTAAGTGATCAAGTATCAGCAACTTATGTTGAAACCGAACTGAGATATTTAGGAGCAGGAGCTGAAAAGCATTATGGATTCCAAGATAAAAGCAAGCCCAAGATGAGTATTGATGGAGTCCAGCAGGACGATCTTGAAGGATCTGAGAGGGGAAACAAGGTAGTTCTTGCAGGGAATCATGAAAAGCTCCAGAAATTGTATAACAATATCATGCATGATGAATCAAAACGAAAATCTGTCATTGATGAGTTAGAATCAAGAATAGGACTTTCTGAACTCGAAAGGTTTCGGTTAGAGGAAGAAAACTCTGTCCTTCGTAGGCAGTTGCAGATAGTTCCTGAGCTCCAAAATGAAGTTTTGAGTCTAAGGGTCTTGCTTAAAGAAATGAAGTCCCGGGATCAGCTCCTCGAAGCTTCGCTCCAGTCTGTCTCAGGAGATTATGAAGAATTAAAACGCGAACGAGTTTCCATGGTTCAAAGTATCTCTAGCATGCAGAAAGAAGTGTCAGAAGCGGAGGATTGTATACGTAAGAAGAATGCACTGGAGGAGAAAATTCTAAGGCTAGAAGGAGATCTAATTGCCAAAGATGCATTATGTGTCCAGGATGCTGAGATGAAAAATGAGCTCAATCAAACTAAAATGGCAAACAGACAACTCCTGATGAAGGTAAAACATCTCGAAGACGTGCGAGAAGATTTACAGAGTAGGGTGCAAGCCTTGGAAGAGGAACTGAATCAGACAAGACATAATGGTCCAAATATTACTCAACAGTCAAAGCTTCCAAAGGTCTGTACCTGCTGCTTTACCATGAGAATTTTATTTGCTACTTGTGGACCAATACCAATACCACATCGGATTTATAACATATGTTGGTCTCTCAATTTTGGACAGGATGAAGAGGATACTATCATGTCCGTAGATCACAGAAAATTGTCTATTGATCAGCATCAGTCACATGAGTACTTAAATGTTCAAGATAATACAGGCATTGCTCTGCACCAAGTTCAGGTTAGCCTCACAATTCTCCTTCACCTACTTCGAAATTGCATCCACAGTTCTCATTTATTTTCTTATAATTTAATGTCTGTGAAACTGGACGTCAGATGCAAATATAATCTTTGGAATTTGATTTAGCAGACCTTCAAGTCTTTCCAGGCTTTTAGAAAACAAGACGATTGTTTCAGAACATCTCGAGTTCCGGAAACGGATTATGAATCAAGAATTCAACTTCTTGAGGATGAGCTTGTCAAAGCTTTGAATGCCAATGACATGTATAAATCACAGCTTGAGAGGTATGTAACCACACATTTGCTATTCATGTAAGTTTCTCACTCATACACGCGACAAATTTCCAACTAATATCTTAAATATTTATATGAATTATTGATCCAATATACCTCTGTTCATTGTCCATATCAGTTAAAAAATTTGCGAAGGAATCTTAGACCTACTTTTGTTCCTTTGCGCGCCAAATAAAGAGTATATAGGAAATGAAGATGAAGAATGAAAGTCACGAGCATATTCCTTGTACAAATCTTTTTAAAATGCAGGTCTTGCACAATACTGAATATTCGATAAGCTACGTAATGCTTCATGGAATAACTGCACCATCTACACTGCATTTTTTATTCTGCAGTACTTATTTTGGGTAACAAAACAATATAATGCTGCTATTTGGTCTATGGTCTGGCAGTGCTCTGGCAGTTGCTTCTAACAAATTAGAACCTAAGGAAACCACTGGAACTTCAAAAACTGAATATAACATATCACTGCTTGAGGCTGAGCTACAAGAAATTCGTGAGCGCTACCTCCAAATAAGCCTGAAGTATGCAGAAGTGGAGGCTCAAAGAGAACAGCTTGTCATGAAACTGAAAGCTCTCAACAGATGAAAGCAGTTCCATTCAGGGAAAATTAGGGAAGTCTAGTCAGTTTTCTTGTTTCCCGCTTGCTCATAACTACTGCTACACTGGCCTCAAAGAAAATCCAACTCTAGTAGAATTTTCTGCTGATATCTAGCTCCATCCAGTATATAATTAAGGAAACTTGAACGTCGTCTGTGATTCATGATTGAAAAAACATGTTCGGGTATTGGCACTCATGAGGACCACCAAACATCTAACAGAATGGTAGCAAATCCAAGAGTCGTATGATGCAATTTTTGAGTATAACAGAATATGTCATCTGATGAAAGGATTCTGTAGAGCTCCTCTAGTGTACATCCCCTTGAAGACCTTCAACTTTGACAGAATGCGAAGGATGCGATCCAGATTGCCATGGTTACCTTGCCAAGTTTGCATGCAAAAGGTGTAGGCAAGTTGTATACATCATGTAATTTTGCTGTAGAATGTAGAGATAATATGGTCTTTTTGTGTCCGTGTCTTAGTTCGATGTGGCAGCCAGCACTATACCAGCAGAATTTAGAGCCATATAAAGTTGTTGAGGAGAAAATTGCCTCAATCAGTCTTTATGTGGTGGTGCAGGTAGATAACCAGGTCAATTTTGTTGAAAATATTAACATTGCATTTCTAAGAAAATATTCTCCAATTGTTCTCTAGTTTCAGTCGATTTCTGGAACTAGCAATTAAAAACTTGTGTATTATCTCACGTGCTCTCCTTGTTTATGTGGAAAGTATCGCGTTCTTGATTGCACGTGCTGGAATAAGTAATTGCTTTGCAGCTATGCTAAAAGCTATATGGCAATTAGGGGCAGGATCAAAGATTTCTTCCTCCTAACGGCATGCAAGAGGAATTCATCATCACCTCTTGGGTTTTAGTCCTGGTTTTAGTATCACAAGCGAGCGGGTGTGGGCTCATGATTGAACGGCTGACAAAGCCATTTTTAGACCATTCTCTTTTAGCTGCTGCATGGATCAAAAATCATTCACCCAACGTGACCGGACAGCTTGGGTGTAAGTTATCAGTACCCCGCTGGAAAATCAAGAAAATTCATAGAGGTTTTAGTAAGACGCCTCATCGGGCAGCCCGAGCAACGTCTAACTGGTGTGGTTTTATACCACCTTCCAAGTTCCCCCAAGAAGCTTTTTGTTATATTGATTCGTCGTATTTTGAACCTTCCAATGTTTCTGAACGCATTCTGAATTAATCAAAAAGAACAAGAAAGAAATACCATGAGATTAAGTTTAATTACATAAACACCCCTAGCCATTTGCAAAACTATAAATGTCTTTTAAAATTGTAGTTATAATTACAAATACGAATCCTATTCAATGTGAAACTTTGCACTAGCACCTCCGGGCACATTGCACTAACGCCTCCTAATTGGTGTATTCAAAATTTATAAAGAACAAAGGGTGTTTGTGTAATTAAATATAACTTTAGCGGGTGTCAATGTGATTTACCCTTCAAAATCAAACAAACAAACAATGCCAATGGATTGCCACCTTCAACTTTCATGTTTAACAAAGAATCTAGTTTGGACGGAGTACAGATGGCCACTTGAGGGGAGGAGGAAATCACATTATCGTGGCAACAATTATTGTCTGCAAGATGAAATAGGTAGAACTAAAGGTCCCTACAAGCAGGCAACTCCACAGAACCGATCGCTTCATCCTGGAGCTGAAAGAACCGAAGTAGTTTAGACTCACTTCTAGGATGGATTCACCGTCGAGGAAAAATACCTGATATTTTCAGAGACAGTTTCCCATGAGTATATCACGACTACAACCCACATCCAAAAAATGTATCTAATGATAATGACAACCTTGAGTAAATTAGAATTGTAAATACAAGTCTAACATGTATTTCAAGAAAAACTCAACTTATCAAGATATATATAACATATATCATGGGCACGGATTATACAAATAAGTATTTAGCAAACTATGAAACAGGTAAAGGAAAAAAGATTTGCATCTCCGAAGCAAAGAAAAGCACGAAGGACAATGAGCAAAAGGAACCCTGAATAAAGATTTTTCAAACTTTAATGAAAAAGATCACACTATGTTAAGCATAATCCAAGTAATTCCTCCTCAGGACTCCTCATTCGCGCCTTTCCCCTTGGAAGCTGCCATAAACAAACGAGAACCTAAGAAGTCTGGAAAAGACCGCTCCCAACCACACAACTCAATATTTTCATAGAATCATGGCGAACTCAACTATTATGAAGCAACATCAGGAATGATCCTCCTACTTGTGCAACTGCTATAGTTTACATAGAATGTAATTGTCGTTATGTAAATATATAACAGACATAAAGATGAAATTCATCTAATAGGTACCATTTTTTAAATTAGTAGTAGAACACAAGTACCAAATCATTTATAAACACTCAGTTTCAAAATTACATTATGGTGAAACTTGGGGAATAGGTATATATTTTATCCTAAAAATTCTACTAAGATACGAGGTTTGTGTAATTACCCATAGCAGCAGAAGAGTGTGGTGCAATTAATGCAAAAGTAAATCATGCCAAGTAGAAGGTGAGAGTAAATTTATTAAAGACCAAGAAAAGTATTCCAAGTGTAAATTTCTCAAGACCTATAGCACAAAGTCCAATATGATCTCTTCTAGCATAAGGCACAAGTAGTTGCCAGTGGATTAACAAGCAACGAAATGCAGAGTTTGCAAGAATGCATGTTACACTTACTAGTTATCAAGTAGGCTTAACATAAAATGAATTTTTGACCTACCGGCAGGCTGTTCAAAAGAGCAAGTACTATAGAGACATGGAAGGCAGAAGTGAAAAGTTTCTCCAACAGACTTGGAATATTTGCAGCTGAATAAATTAACCAACGAGGCTGATATGAAGTCAAACGGATTGAATGTGCAATAGACATCAGATCACCAACAAAGACAAAAGTTTGAAGGCAGCTTTTTTCTCGAAAACTAGAATGCTTGTCGTCTGAAAATAAACTTCTCATGTGATTGTTGCAATCTAGACTTGAATATGTTATCTCAACCCATCCTAGACCTGGCAGTTGCACCGGCTTCAAGCATCTCTCAACCTGTGTCCACATGTGTTGTAGGCCAAATAAATATACACAGTAATTTTTGCCGATGGATTTGTAGACATTTGCATCATGACAAATGTAGATTACCTCTGAACAAAGGCAGCCACTTCCATTTCTTGGAATTTGCACACTGTGTGCACATCTTTTGAGCTTTATGACATCCTTGGGATCCAAACAGTGAATGTTTTCTCTTGTGTTCTGATGATTGTTTTTATTGCCACCATCACTATACTTGCTCACATCCAGACATGTCACCGATGCAAATGCAATAAGGTCATTTGGACAATATGTTTGATTCCTTTCAAATTGAACATGATTGCTCTGTTTAATCAAAGAATGAGGAACACAATAACCTTTTTCGACATCTATTCCACTAGATCCACCAGAGGTAACTAGGTGAGTCTGCTCGGTCAACATAGCAATCATCTGCTTCCACTCTTCCGCAGTATGAATTCGGAAGCCATCCAAAGAAAAAATAACATCATAAGGTGACAGAGAGCC
Source organism: Sesamum angolense (assembly GCA_034509725.1). Lineage (NCBI taxonomy): Eukaryota > Viridiplantae > Streptophyta > Magnoliopsida > Lamiales > Pedaliaceae > Sesamum > Sesamum angolense. The sequence continues at coordinate 5,495,288 of JACGWL010000004.1, forward strand.
ATATAATGGAGACTCAGAAGGCACATCCAAAACCTGTGGCAGAGCGCCAAGTTGTTTCAGTTTAACAAAGGACTTATCTAATGAGCATTCAGAAATAATTGACAAACTCATATCACTGTAAACGGCTTGTGTTTTTACACCATGGGGCTTTCACCGTGTATGTATAATGGACTCAAAATGAGGGGAAGAAGGAGCAAAGCCAAGGTGCAAACTGCACAAAACTGCAGAAGACCACAATTAGACACATATTGCAGCTGGTATAAAGATTACATAGAAATGGAGAACAAAAGATATGTGGACTTACAACTGCATTGTGCCAAATACCAGCACAGTATATACGGAGAGAAGCCATGTCAGGCAATACTTCCAATGATGTGTGATTGAAAGCCACCAAAGCTCCTGGAAACAACATAGCCAAGAAGACAGCAATATACTCCACTTGCACGCCCTCACTGCACCCGAGAGAAGTTGCATGTAAAATAAACAATGAGATAGATCTAGCTGGAGACTTGCTTATTCTCTCAAGTCTTAGCGTGACAACATTTTCCATGGATTACAATAAACCTCTAGAATATCATAGTATGCTGAGAATTGCTACCATCAAACTGCTACAACCAAAGCGCAGACAAACTTCACTTGAAGAGTAATCCTTCCAAGTTTGCAATTTACGGATAAACATTTTTACAAAGAACTGAAAAAGCCATCTTTTTAGCTTACCTTGAGATAGAAATCATCATCACATCTGCTAGGACTGGGTTAGCAAATGAATTTAGCTACTTGTAGAAAAGAATGACAAATAGAGAAGTTTTATGCCCTTTAATATTTTATTGGGCATTGTAGGTGTTAAGAGAAATTGGGAGAATCTTAACCTCGCTGCTGCAAGACCATGCCCCAACTCATGCACAATTACACCGATGATAGAAGATATGCACAAGTATCCCATACTAGGAAGTGAGATGTTCAATCCAGTAATCTACACAAGAGGAAGAACAATTTCCATAGCTATCAACACACTCCAGCTTTAAATAATATAATCTGAGAACTGAATAGAAGAAATTCAAACATATACACGTCATAGAACCAGAGCCAATTGTGGCATAGGATTGAATACTTACCAAAATGGAGAGCCCGGATAAGAAGTAACCAGGCTGAGCTTTCCCAGCAAACACAAGTGGTGCACGGGCAAATTCACAGAGAATAATCTGACAATACCACACAAGAAATCATTGAGCGATGTAAAAACAAGTACCCATGCTCCAGAGCAAAAAAAACCAAGAAGATGAAAATTCTAATAAGCCACTGACTATTGAAACTCCAAGGACGGCAGCTAAACTAAATCCAACTCCCATGGAAAACCAGACTCGCAAGTACCTGCAAGAAAGTCCAAGAAAATATCATTTCTCCATCTATACTGGCGTTAAAACAAAATTACAAGAGAAAAGAAAGGCACAAACCTAGAGAATCTGCGACCGAATCGAAACAAGGGTTCATTAAGGGCCGAGAACTTGAAATCACAATACCTATACGATTCATGTGATTAGACTACTACAAAAACCAGCAAGAGAGACGAAATTATCAGTGGTATTCTTTACCAGCAAGAGACGGTGCTGGAGAGTGGCCTGGTGGCGGAGCGCATAGGTAGAAGCGTCCGAGCACTGCCCCGTCTTCCCCGCCGTCTACCTTCCATCATCATCATCCTCCTCACCACCCTAATCTTGCATCTCTTTTTACAGTAACTGCAACTCACTCCACTCTGTATGTGAAGCCCAAAATTTTTGCTGTTTCATTATGGGGGTTGCATCTCAAATTTTGTAGTTGTTATTGTATTTAAATTGTATGAATTTAAATATTAAAAGAAAAGAGAAGAAGCTAACGGAATTATGAACTTAAAGAAAAAAAGGTAGATGGATGCTCAAAGTCTGAGCTTAAGATGTTATATGGAGATTGAAAATGAAGAAAAAACATAAATGAGTAAAATATTTTTAAAAAAATGTGACGTACGAAAAATAACTAAGTATAGATTAAAATTGCGCTTGTTTTTTTTTTTTATAAATAAAAAGTATTGTACATTTTCCATTTTGCTTTTATTGTCTGAAATTCTTTTCGTTGAAAATTTTAGGTATCGAGCATAAAATCATATTCAAAAATAATTTATAACAATTGGGTCTATATACCAAACTTTTTTCTTCTCACGATTTGTTTGTTTTTTTCAAATTTTTCTATATACTCTGGAGAATAATGACAACAACAAATAAATATGTTTCAAGGGCAAAAAGCAGCTTAAGGTGGGGAAATTGTGGGATAACCAACCCTTCCCCACACAAGATTTTGAGTGTTTTTCAACATTCCATGTCCCATAAAGTCCACAACATTTTTTGTTTCTTCTCTTTTAAAATTTAAAAAAAAAAAGAAATAGATATATTGAATTACAATTTAAAATACACCAGAGAAAAATAATAATTTTTTCCACTTTAAATAAAATTCCAGTTGTATTTTAACAAAAGAAATAACGAAATGATCAAAAATGCCAAAAACATTGAAGTTTGAAGATCAAAATTGCAGTCTTAAATTGTTTGAGGACTACAATCGCATTAGTGACTATATTTAAGGACCAAAAATACATTTATTCCCATGTAGATATTATATATTCAAAACTGAAAACTTCTTGTCATTTCAAACAATTACATTAACCTTCATGAGATTTCAATAATTGTTTTTTTTTTTTTTTTTTTTTAAAGTTAAGAGACTAATTTAATCTTTCCCCCACCCGTCTTTTGAAAATTTAAAAGTAAAAAATTGTAGGAAAGAATTTTATAAATTTAGAAAGGAAAAAGCATAATTGGTAACTCAACTGACACCACAAAAGGCCATTGTGATTTAACCCATCTGTGAAAGCAAGGAGCAGAGTTGGGGTTGCATGACTTCTTTCAGTAAAGGTGTGAGCAATCTCTACAATCACATCAAGACTCCAAGAGCACACCTGGCAGTACTTCTGCAGTGAACTCCTGATGCAACTATTTCTTTCTAACAATAACTGAGAAAAACAAAACCTAGGAGCAAATATAAATTGAACTAACTTCTGTATGGGAAAATCATTCCACGGAGTACAGAGCCACACACATCAAACTCGTATAATCATCTGATAAAGCATCATTATACTTGACAACATACAATCAAGGGATATATCTTTACCATGAAAAGAATTGATATATATATATTATTTACGAATGAATGGGGAAGCAGTTAGAGCCAATCATCGACCCAATCATACAAAGCAAGGTGTTCAAATATATAATCAAGAAAACAGTGGTAAACTAAAGACTCTACAGATAAGACCTGGGGAGCTTCAGAGACGAGAGACCATCCACAGCTCCACCGCATCTTACCAATCAGTTCGTTTGAACTGCTTATTCGTTTCTTCTCCTACATCTTTTTTTTTCTTTTTTTCTTTTTTTCCTTCTTTTTACAGTATGGAATAAGCTCTAATCACCTCAACAATGGGTGCACGACACAACGGACACTTTCCTCCTCCACGTACCAACTCATTTGCACATTTTGAACATGTGCACATATGCCCACATCTGTATTGTGACAGAGAAAGAAATGTCACAAAAAAGATGCCAAACAAGGAAAAGGAAACACTAAATTCTTAGTATTTAGAAGGAAACAGAAAAAAATCAAAAGAAAACTTGTGTCTGGTTTAAGGTTAATACAACATTTGTCCGATTTGGAACATACCTGTACAGTAGGCATCGATATGACTATCATAGCAAACGCAGCATGTTCCCTTTCTAACATGACCCCATTTAGACCCATCCTCTGATGTCTCCGCAATCCCTGCATGTGCAGATATGCATTAATAACATTCAATTATATACAGCAAGGCTTGATGGAGAAATAAAAGGATGAATAGCAGAAATTCAAAGTTATTTGAAGGCCATATAGCATTTCATTTCTCTGCCAGAAAATGGAAGAACACACACACACGAAAGATTGCTAGCAGACCTTGTCCACCAGATGATCGATTAAGAGCAGCTGAAAACTTCCTGTCTAACAGAGCGTTGAAGCTCCAGTTGCATGTCCATGCAAGCTTCTAACATCCTTTGCATGTGATTCATACCTTGCGAAGTTTTGCAACGTCTGCTCGCAGATCATTAATCATCTCCCACTCCTGCTTAATATTAGCAAGAAATCATCGAGTTAAGATAAAATTGCACAATGACATTATCAGACATGTCCCTATGTGGGTGTATAGACAATTTCAGAAATAGTTTTCTGGTTCATAAAAGAATTTCTGGAATAATCGATTGAGTCCCAACACCTGGAAAAGAGAAATCAGAGACAAGAATGTTGGCCTGAATCAATGATCACACAATTCCAAAGATGGAAGTGCCAAATTAGCATATTACATGAGACCAACCAACATGACTATTATCATCCAATGCAAAATTTCCAACCATCAATCCAAACACCTAACAGAGAGCAGGAAACAAGACCCTTATGGCATATAAGAAAACAAGAGTAGTTATTATGAAAACACAAAAACCAGTAACACGTCAAAGTTAAATCAACAAGATTGGAGCATATCATTAAGAGAAAATTAACTTACAATTTCTGGACGATGGACATTGTGACGAGACCATCCAGAGTGGTGCAAATCCTGATGCCATAGGGGTTGTGGTGGTGGAACTGGAGGAGTTGGTAAAACTAGTGTAGGTCTATCAGTAGCAGCACGCTGATCGTCATTCTGCTCATTGTTCTGTTGGTCCTGGTCTCTCTCAGGTGATGGTGGAAGAGGCAGGTTCCTGTGCAGATCCCAATCCATAGGAGCTCTTCCTCGCCTTTCCACATAAGATTGAATCAATTGATCCAGGCTCTCGCGGAAACCACTACGAAGAAGATTGGAAACACTCCTCCTGTAACACAAGATTTAAATAAGCTGAAACAACCTAAAAGAACAAGAACGCTGAGAACCTGAAGAAGTGAGATAATGACCTGCTTAATAGCCCTGAGTTCCATGCTGTATACATTATCATCATCAGGTGGGTGGAACCTGGCAACTCTTCGGTATGGAACAGATCGCCGCATTCTTGGAGGATCTGAAGGCCCATCTGACCAATTATCCACAGCTTCACGTGAGCCATCATTTTGCCAAACCTCATGCGTTTGTGGCAAGCGTCGTGGCCCTCCATCTTCAGTCACCACTGCTTCTGAGGGCCAGTCAGATACTGCATTTACCGGCCCATTCCCATCTTGGTCTTCTGAAATATCATTTCTTTGTTGTCGGTTTGCTCTTATCTCTTCAGTAATCTGCCCATTCCTATGGCTCTCTTGATCAGGTGCAACATGTTGATTTGTACTCTGAAAGCCGTGCTGCCATCTGTATTTCCCATGCGATCTGGCAATTGAACACCAACTTCCTGATTCTCGTGTTGCCTCTCCTGCGAAGCATATGTATCGTTTCTAGAATCATTGCTGCCACTGTCAAATGAGGTCTCAGGATTGCTGCTCACTTGACCACGAACAATATTTTCCAATCTGGAGCGGAATCCTTCCTGAATGAAAGTAAATGACGATGCATCAATTTAATATCATAGGTTTTTTATTTTTTCCTTAGCTACTATATGGAGAATGATCAGTCTGCGAACAGAATTATACAGCTACTAAAAAGGCATCATGAACACTGCAGATTAGATAGAATAAATCGTAAGAACAAACATGAAGAAAGTTTCTGGAGATCAAAATCCTTTCCAAAAGTATGGTACGACTAGTATGAGGTTGTTCCCAATATAAGTATCACATATTTGTCTTATCAAACAGTAATACCAGGAATTTTGAGAAAAAGAGAAAAGGAAACCAAAGTATCCATCTCTTTTATCCATGAGCATAAACATGTCCTGTGGTACTTGAAACCCAAAAGACATTTCTTATAGAAGCACAAGAAGTGAAGCATTCTCGAAAAAAATTCTGAACACTACTTTCAAATTTAGGTTTGAATGCTTCATTGACTTTTTCTTTCGTCAACTACTTTTGGCGAAAGGACTGATAAGCTAAATCATCTGCAGTTGTTGTTCAAAGCTATAATCTAAATTTTCTTATATTAAAAACTCCTATCAAACGACAATGATGTTTTTGTCATCCTTCCGGACAGCTACTCAACTTTGCCCAGGTAAGCAATTTACCTCCCAACTACTTGGAAAGCCAACCTCCATAGAGGCCTCCTTTGCCTCAACCTACCAGGTATTAGCAGTGCTTCGATGCAGATTGGAGGGAGATAAACAAACAACTTATATTCAACTCTAACATCCAAATGATGTGTGAGCTATAAGAGGTTCATCATTTCCAATTGTATAGATGAAAAGTGTGAAATATAATAATAACAGAAACACTTGTATGCAACATAACTAAGCAAACTTTTTTGTCTAAAGGCAACAAAATTTGTTGTAGCCAAATAAGGCAACCTTTCCTAAAAGTTACTGTTAAATGTTAAACCTCAAAACCTCTTTCTATTATTTACTCAACCATGGTCTTCAGTAGTGAAAGGATTCCACTTTAACAGGGCGATCATGGCATAGATATGTGGAACAGCTTCTTCGTACGGATTATGCTTGCATTGTTGCAATATAGAGCCTAGTGCAATCAAAACTGCAACCAAACCTAAATTCTTTTTTTTTTTTTTTTGACCCCTGAGTGTCTAGCAACTAACAAGTGCAAGGATACTTAGAGCATGCAATGAGTTTTACAGGGAAAGAAATAGATATAAATATACACACACACACATGAAGAGGCCTCAGCATCCGCATTAAACAAGCTTACTGGAGAGAAATTAAGTAAATTTGTTATCAACAATTCTACTCAAGTACATTATGTTAAATAGAGCAGTAAACCAAGCAACATGTTTTTACAAATGGTTCAATCATTCCATGACCTAAACATAACCATCAGGCATCATGTTCAATTTCCAATTTCCCTCCCACTTGTCTTTGAAATTGTGTTACTATTTTCAGGAAAGAGCAAAGAAAGAAAAGGTTTATGCACTGAAGCAATAAACCATGTTTGTATTAGTTCTACTTGTCAAAAATTTAACAATAGCTCTATATTAACATGGCATTAGATTCCAGTCTACAAATTACAAGCTGTTAGCAGGTTAGTAGCTTAGCTCATTCAATTGCTTTAATCATAAGATCAAGTGATCAACATCTTGAGCAAGCTTCAATATATTATCCTTATAATACTAAAGAAACATATAAATCTTGAATACAACAATTATATCTCATCACTGGATTGGTCAGCTAAAGGAAAAGACAATTGCAACAGGAAAAAATAAAAGATGAGAGGAAGGCAAGGGGACAATCAATGGTAAACTTTGTAAGTAAAATAGAGTTGACATGCATGACTTGGATAATGCACATACCTCAGGCCAGAGACAGATTGTCGCTGTCTCAACTGATTTAACTCACTAGCAGCCATTGATGGCGGTCTCTCTTCCTCTGCAGGCTCTCATTTCTTAAGAATCTGCCTCTAAGAAGTGACTGAGAAATCAAAGATAAACACAATTTACCATTCTATAAGAAAAGTTGGCAGAAAGTTAACAAAGTTTTTCAGAAAAATCAACTACTCAGGAAGCATTAGTTTAACATACTAATTCAGATATCACAAAACTGGAGCTCAAACATCACACTAGCAATGAAGTTCTCATTGAAGATTTCTATATATTTCAATCTTAAGAGGCCTTCCCAAAGAAGAATAATAATAAAGAGATTTTATTGAATAAATGTTCAACATGATCAGGAATTCCTTGACAATCAAGAAGAATTAAATTGGAACAATTTCCAATATCAAATCCCAGAACAAGAAGGGGAGTTACAGAACAACCGAGCAACTCTACAGGTAAGTTTTCATAAACAAGGAAATCAAGCTAAACAGGTGAGTTGAATCTTTGCCAGATATACAATTACCTATACCCTGGAAGTGAAAACAGTTCAGCATCAGATGAACCAAAAAATATTACAACCTCAGTTGCAATAATCCAACAGAAAGCATTAGTGTCTTCCCACTTTAATACGACAGCAACTCATAGTACAATTAGTGAACCAGGATACTAACAAGACAATTTCTCCCATGGTGTGATAAATTACCGAGGTACACAAAAAATTGCTGAATTCTCTTGATAACTTTAACTTTAAAATAGAACTCATATATTAATGACTATGTATTTATATCCAAATCCTCTATATACCTGGCAAAAGACCAAGGCACAGCAAATTAACAATCTTAATGAATGATGCAATATTTTAAGATAAAAAAGATGTAATAGTAATTATAAACTACCTGAATACGGTTGCGATGTGCAAAATCCGAAACAGCACGATGTTCCTGTAAACCCTGAAGTTCTCGTTGCCTTTCCCTTTCAATCCTTACAAGCAAATCAAGTAGAGCTTGTCGTCCTCGTAACCTCAACATGTCCCTGCGTATATGCTCCGGCTGACCCTCATCTTGGTCAACAGCAGACCCTCCACGAGCACTGTCAGCTTGAGGAGCAGGCTCATTATCTCGTTCTTCCCTACGTCCACTACGAGACCCTCTCTGCTGACTTGTCATTTGCATCCACTCCCTCACAATCCTCACCCTCTCACGCTCAGTTTCCCCAAGCCATTCAGCTCTAGGACTATCATTCCTCTGCATAACATTAGGAAGTATCACTAATACCACTCTCCATCCATCCACGAACAATTTGCCTCACCCTTTCCCTCTCAACTTCTCCAAGATCAGGGGATTGCTCACGGCTAGAATTGTCATGGTCCCTATTCTCATTCTGCCGGCTCAACTGATCATGGGACCACGTACCATAGTCATTCTCACTCTCACTAGCATCAGCCTGACTACCCTGATTCTCACCTTCCCTGCCTTCTGACATATTTACAGATGCATTTGTGTTAGAATCCACACTTCTCCTCTGCCTCAATCTCTCTCGTACTCTCTCGCGAGCGCGGGTAAGTGCATGCTCGTCCTCCAACTCCCGCCACATCTGCAAAATAGATGAGGCCCGGGTGCTGAGCCTCTCAACATTACCCTGACGCCTCGATGTTGGGAACTGAGACTCCCTCAAGAATGATGAATCAAGCATTGAAACTGTGTGCAAGCCAGCAAGTGCCATCAACTCTGACTCGCGATTCCTCCTCTCAATGGTTGTGATCATCTCCTGCGCCTGACGAGCAGCCCACCTGCTCAAAATTCTTGACTGACGCCTCCTGGCAGCAGAAGACTCTGCCAGGTCATCACCATCAAGATCCGACCTCCTCCTCCTTCTAACGAGCTGCTCCCCTTCGTCCTCCTCATCCTCAGTACTAGTTGTTCTGGGTGAACTGCAGGAGGCGAATGACATATACTCATCATAGTGCCCACGCATCAACTCCTCCAAACCCCTCTCAAATTCAGAATGAGTGTCGTTCTCCGTGCTCTCAGGTTTCTGCTGCAGTTGTTGCCGAACATCAGCCATGCCCTACTGACCCTTAAAATCCTACCACTCCCACGACCAAACAGAGTCACAACAACGAATTTTCCTAACGCTCAAACTTTAGCCAAAAAGAAATAAAACCCATTTCCCCATACATCAACCGCAAGAAATCAGTCACACAAAAATCCAATTTCTACACTCAGCAAACAACAAAACCCTAGGTCCAAGGACCCGAGTTTGAAATCATCAAATCTCATAGAATAGCACTCTATCAATGGGTTGAAACCACTGGGAGGATGCATAATACCACCTGATCAAAGAGAAGTGATTAACAACACCAGTTTCAGCAAATACCACCGCCGGATAAGAAACGCAACCAAATTTAAGATCCAAGAAACATAATCATAAAAAGAACGAAATGAGGATCGCGCGGCGATAACCACGACCCATATCGGAATTCACAAAATTGATTGGGATAAAAGGAAACGTACCCCTGAAGCTGTACGCTCTTCGATTGCAGTGTGAGGAATAGAAAAGGTAAAAGAAAACCTAACTTTTCCACGTTATAATAATATGTATGCGCATATACATGTATTCTATACACAAATATATATACAGATTTGAGTGCGTGAAACTTCCTCTGTATCAGTGTGTGTTGTGTGTGTTAATGAATTACAGATAGAGAGAGAGAAAAGAAAGCAACTGTGAGAAAAATCATTTCAGAGAGAGAAGACAAACGGAAGATGGAAACTTATAAGGAGAGAAGGAAAAGTGTAAAAAAAAAAAAAAAGTATTTTTTAATATTTTTTTTTAAAAAAAATTATTATTCTCTTCATAATTTACTACTTTTATTTTTATCATTTTCTATATTTATAAAATCCCTTTTTCTTTTTTTTTTGCTAATTTAAGTAAAAAAGACAGCGGCGTGTGTATCGCCAATCAACGATGAGTAAAAAATACCACGACAATTTTTTATTTCTTTCTATTTTTTTTAAATTCACCCGACAATTAAAATTTCAAAGTCCATAATTTATTATTTACAAGCTTTTTTTTTAATATCTTTATCTTTTTTTATTGAATTTAAATGAAAGAATAAAAATTCTGTAACGAACAAAATTATGTTTTGACCAAACAGAATTTGAAAAACATAACGCCGTAACAGAATTGACTCTTTTTTAGAAATTTTTCACAATCTGAAAAAACAAATCAAATTGCTCTAAACTATCATGTTTAAAGCAAACCTAAACCAAGATTTCAAATATTTATCCATTTTCTACTTTGACAATTAAATGCAATAATTGGTAAATATAAATTATAAATATGTACTAAATATAGTTAATATTATTAATTAATTAATTTAAAAAATCCCCTTTTTGGGGAGGTGGGGTATTGATAGTACAAGTGCTAATATGTGTCATAACAAGAATTTTTTTCTCATATAAAAACAAAAAGCTAATGGTCAAAAGCAAATGAACTAAATATTGAAGTACTTTTCCAACCATAAAAACCATAATAATAATTAAATTACATGCTTGTACATTGTAGAATTAGGTGTAATTATTTGATTGGTTGCTCACATGGGTAGCAAATGAAGCCCCCATATGGAGTATTTGTTGGATAGCAAAAGGGATTACTTATTTTATTTTTAATTAATTAATATTGCTATTAATATAATTAATGAAAAATTGTGTTTAATTATTTTATGATTTAATAGTCAAATGATTATCCATTGCATGCTCCAATCATCATTTCTTTTTCATGGTTATAAATTTGATTGGTAGAGGGCATTATATTTTTTAATTGAATCTTGAACTAGTCTAGATAATATTATCATTATGTTTGTTAACTTTTAATTTTATTAATAAAAAAAAAAATAGGAGAAGGTTGCATGTGTTTGACAACATAATTTGGCATAATTTTGGGTAGTTTAAAATTGGAGGAAAATTAACTTTTGCTTATTTTTTTTATTTATTTCACATTTTTGTATAATTATTACATAATTTATAATATATAGTATGAGTGTGTGTATTAATGTGTGTAATCCACTATCACTCAAATACAATATTAATACATTTGGAAGGAATCACTACTAGTTAAATATATATAATTTCAGTTTTTTTTTATCCCAAAATATTAACATCGCATATCTTATCTTCGATTTGCTCATTTATAATTGATGATGTTGTCACTCATCCTACGTAAATTATAGGTGAGAAGCTTAAATGGCTTCTAAGCAAGTTCTAAGGCCTCGGGTCCATAGCTAGTCATTTTTATAAAATAGAATTTCATATGAAATGAGGGTAGACATCGTCATGTATAATGGAGTACCAATCGTGTCGCAATCATTTGATGGTGTCTGTGGAGGGATGTTATCTACCCGTCTCAAACTCCTCATCTAAATGGTTGATGATCTTGCTAAGAACCCCACGTAAGTTGCAATCAAGAAAGTCGAGTCACTTAGTAGCCGCAATGCCACCTCCTCCCAGTGAGACGTCTTCTCTAAACGAAATCATGAGGCTTATATGAAGGCAGAGCAATAATTTTTCGCATGACAAGACACCGACTATATTACAATCCATATTAATAACTAGTTCAAAATTTTTAACATCAAATATTAAAATTAATTCTTTTTCAATTAGTTGTATCAATTTTCTTATTAACCACTTAAAATTAGTTTAAAATTAATCAAAGGTAATATCCAAATAAAGCATATGATTTTTCTTGAAAAGTCTAATTATTTGTCTAGGCCATAAATTTAATCTACACAATCAAGCCAAGTTCTCACATAAGTTTCCTTGAAGGTTCGACTAGTTCGAGTTCGGGGTACGCGAATTTCTAAATAGTTATTTTAGCTATTTAATTCTAACTCGAAGTTTGTCAAGTACCCGACTTTCGGGTATCTGAACTTTTTTTCATTAAAATAAAAATTCATATTTGAAAGAATAATTCATAGGCAAAACGCCTCTAGACTTTCATTCAAAGGCATTCATTTTCAGAGTCTTAATCAATTTCGAAATTCATTTTTGCAGTTGATAAAATGAATAAAAGTAACAACTTTCATTTTCACAAATTCACAATCAATTAAACCCACATGTCACAATAAAAATAAAACAACCATCCAAGTTTTACAATCAACCAAATGATAATCAACACATCGTTCAATTTTTACATTCATACATAATCAATAAAAGTCGTAGTTGAAGCATGCCAAGTCCCAAATGGAGTCATAGACAATCAACTATCAACAATAGTTGAATTAATCCCCAAATGGAGTATTTTCTACAAGAAAATTGATAATCATTAATAAGTTAAGTATCATCAAAGTGGAAAATAAATTTAAAAATAGAAAGAGCAAATGGAAATACCCCTTTCAATTGTTTTAATTTCGTATACATCTTCTTCAATATTTATTGGCTTAGAATTCATACGAAGTCAACTTTGAACACAAATGAGGGCGTACTACTCCTAAATGCATCAAGAATATGACCACCGGTATTAAATGCAGACTCTAAAACAACGGTAGAGTTTGGGATTGCCAATATACGAGTTATCTTATAAAGAATTAAAAATCTGCGAGAGTTTACTTTCCATTAGTTTTAGTATACTAAACTCATTCCGAAACGCTTCAAGATCTTCACTTGAAGTATTTATCTAACTCCTATTTTACAATATCACTTTTACCTCTGGTCTTGTACTTTTTGTAGTGAGGCTTGGAGCCTTGGTCTTCATCCATACATCTTGCCTCATTTCTCTCTTATATCTCTATTCTTCGAAAGAGTTGTATCTCCCTTTCATCATTTTCAAGAACTTGAAATCGATTCAAGCTTCTTTCTTAAGAAGCCTAAAATACTTTCTACTTCATAGAATTATAGCCCCACTGGCTTGGGTTTTTAGCAAGACTCAGATAGACAAGAGTTGGTGTTTTGTGTTGGATTGCTAGTGAAAGCATTGATTTGCTCTTGCGTGGACAAATCAAAAAATTAATGTTGGGGGAGAGCTTTTGAAGTTATAAAACTCCACTACTTCACAAAGTTATTTATCCTTTTACTTTTATTAATTAGTTGTTGTGCTAGTGCACAAATAGCTCGATTGACGTATGATATGATTCTGTTTAATATTTTATTTATTATTTTGCTGTTGCTCATTTAATATCACAGACTTGTATTGATTCCTTCAATATGATGTTCACAATTCGGGAAATTGCATTTTTCGTCTCATATATTAAGCTCATTTTTAATTTAGTCTCATTTATTATACTTTTTTTACATTTAGTCTCATTTGTTAGATTTTTCTCATATTCATTCCCATTTGTTTTAAAAAATTCTCAATGTTAGTCCCAAGTCACTTTTTCGTCCAATTTCTAACGAAAAAGTGATGTGAATTCGATGGAATAGTGACTTTTTCATTAAAAATTGGATGAAAAGTGATTTTGGACTAATATTGAGAATTTTTTAAAACATGTGGGACTAAATGTGAGAAAAGTCTAACAAATAAGATTAAATTGAAAACGAGCCTATTATATGGAACCAAAAAAGCAATTATCCCTTCAGAATCCATTACTGTGAATTTTTATTTATTTTGATAATTTTAATAATAATGATTGATTAATTATAAATTATGAATAATCAAAATATAAAATTATATGCGCAAAATGACCATGGAATCTCAAACTACTTAATAAATCGAATGAGGGGAATCGCTTTTTCACGCTCTTGTTAATGGGAAACAAGTAGTCCTTGTTAGTCGCTTTTTCTTAAAAGGAAATGCGACAACAATTAATTACATTTAAAACATCCTTAAACACTTTTAATTGGCTATTCTTCTTTTAATTACTACCATCATTTGCCAAGTTCATATTTTATACAGATAATCGTCAACACCCCAAACCCCCCATATATATAAATAAACAATCGTGGAATATATTAATTAACTAAATTTTTACAACGACTATTAATTACTATTTCAGCAAATGGAATTAAAATCCTAGCTATAGTTAAAATCATACCAAATGTTTTAATTATAATTAATAATCGTTATAGATATTTTGATCATAACTAACACTGCGGCAAATATTGATCAATTATAGTCAAAGTTTAAACTTTCATATTGGCTTACTTGACCGTAATAAATATTATTAAATTTACCTTAATTTTTAAGTCGGGTGCTCGTTTATAACGTTGGGAATAGTCAATTTTTTTTTGGTAGTGCTTCCTCCACCTCTAAATGTATATTTTCAATTATATTACTTTATCTTATCTTAAATTGTTGTTCTTTTCGCTTAAACTATATTTGAATTGATGGATTTTAAATTATTAATAACAAATTCTATGGAGTAATTTGAATAATTCTAATTTTAAAGGATTTTATTATATGACACATAGCTGTGATTTCAAATTCTTCATATTATTCTAACATGAGGAGGCATTTTCGATTGATAGATTTGAATCTGATGAAAGGATTTGGAGAAAGGATTGCAAAACACTCTATTTGAAGAAAAAAATCGTTAACATTCAATAAAACAAGTTCAAAATTAGAATGGAATGATTTAAAAGTTCTTTAAATTTTGAATCATCCAAACAAATTCAAATACGACGTAAAGTCATTTAAAATCATTTTCTTCAAATGCTTCTCCAAATCCAAATAAATGAATTCAAACATAGCCCTTATATTTAAATGAAATTCAGTAAATACGTCGAATTATATAGTTAAAACCAATTACTTTAATTTCATAAAAAAAAAACTGAAAATATTGTAAATTTTAAGTACAAGCACTGAGGTTATCCAAACAATACTGATTTTTACATATTTTATTTTATTTTATTTAATTTTGATGTGGGCTCTAACAAATACTATATAATATTTCATTTATTAATACTTTAACATAATTATAGAGGTAAATCACATCGATCCCTTTTCAAATCATGTTCAAACACACAAACACCTTTTATTCATTACAAAACTATAGGTACACTTTCTGAACTTGTAGCAGTAATACAAAGTATACTTATAATTTCAACTATAATGTCAGAAATTTTACTTATAAATTTTATAAAATACAGAAGATATTAATATAAGGGACAATTACACTCGTATCTCCTTAGATTTGATGTAGTTATATGTATACTCTTGTGGTTTAAAAAATTATATTCAGCACTTCTGAGGTTTTTCGTCTAACAAATAAGTCCCTCCGTTAGTCAAAAATTATTGAATTTGTTGATATTAACAAAAAAAATTAAAAAAAGAATCTATTTTACCCTCGATTGACTTATCACTGATTTATTACAAGTCAAATAAATCATTTTACGATCAAATTACCATCACGCGTCTTCAAGCTTTATTGCATGTGAAGAGGTATATTTTAAACGTTATAAGGATAGTTTAGTTGGGGAAAAAAATATTTGACCTACAATAAATCAGTATTAAGTCAATCGAGAGTAAATATTAATTTTTATTTATTTATAGTATTAATAATATCAACAAAGTTAGTAAATCTGGACTAATAGAGCGACTTATTTGTTAGACGAAAATAAATCTCATGAGTACTAGATGTAAATTTTCAAATCACAAAAAGTTTACGTGTAACTACACTAAATTTAAGGAAAAAGGAGTGTAAGTATCGCTTAACATAATTTACCTTATTATAATTAAGGACTATGTTGCAAAAAGTGAGAATTTTGTGTGAAAAGTAAAACCCTTTTTTTGCAATTATTATAGAAAAAAGAAAAAGCACATGTAGAATAGAATACCTAGGAGTAATTTGTGACATAGACTTTACAATATTAAAGTAAATAAATAGAAATTGAGGGGTCTTTTCAGAAAAGATATATTGTCATAATTATCTTTGTACAGAAGTGGAGATATGTGAAGTTGAAGTCAATGCTGCCAAAAGTTACACTGTTTTCTTTCATACAGTGGGAAAAGTTACCAGCCCTTTAATAACAGAATGTGCAATCCCAAAATTACCCTCTACTTTAAAAAAAATATTTATTTTTTAGTACAATTTATTTTGTTATTAATATTATTTTGGTACTCGAATAATTATAAAATAACCCGATTAGTATTTGAATTTCATCATTGATGTCACTTTGATACTCATTAATATTTTTTTATTTATTTTTCTACCACTTTTTTTTGAGGTAATGACCATTTTATCTTTAGATTTTAAGATGAAAACTTAATATATATTTGGGATAATTACACTACATTTTCCTGTAGTTTGGTGTAATTACATATAAATTTTTTGTGTCTTGAAAAATTACATCTAGTACCCAGAGTCTTGCTTCTGTCTAACAATTAAGTCCATCTATTAATAAAAATTCACCAAATTTGATAATATTAACAAAAAAATTGGATAAAAATCTATATTTATCCCCCAATTGACTTATTATTAATTTATTACAAGTCAAATATATATATATATATATATATTCTTTATCAAATTACCTTTATACATCTTAATACGTCAATGCAAGTGAATTATAAGAGTATTGTAGTCAGAAAAAATTATTTGACCTGTAATATAAGTTAATAACAAATCAATGAAGGGTAAATATTATTTTTTCATTCAGTTTTTTTATTAATATCAACAAACTTAGTGAATTTTGACTAACGAATAGACATATTTGTTAGATGGAAGCAAACATCATGGTAGTAAATGTAATTTTTCAAATCATAAGAGACTTACGTATAATTACACTAAATCTCATGCGACGGGAGAATAATTATCCCTGTATTTTTTAATCCCAACATAGCGAATAAATATTTTAATCCCAACATTACCCTTTAGTGTGGAAGAAAAATAAAAACTATAATATATAGCCCACTACTTATAGTTATGTAAAGGCAATTTAATAAATTTTGGTAAAATTAATTACAATATGGGGCCATGACATCCCTATTGAATTTTTGCATTCAATTGAGACACAAGAAGAAATTATAATATATATGGTGCTCATGTTGGGCTTTAATTACCATATGATATTGAAAAAATATTTAATTCGTGTCAATGTGTTATTTTTACCCTTTATATAATTGGCGTACACCCTTAAAAAAAAATTATTTAAGTATATGATTTTAAATTTTTAATATTTTGATGGCTTTCTGTCATTATTACAATATGAAGAGCTTATTATATTAAATACTCAGACAATTTATAAGTTCGGACGTCTTATTTATCCAAATAGCTTAAGAGGTTTTTAAAATAAGATTCAACATTTTTAAACTCTTAAAATCGTCAAACACCTTATTGTCATGTTCGAGCAATTACACTTTTAGTCTAATATGGAGGGGGTTCAACACTTTTAGTCCTTAATTTTACAGAATTTTCAAAATTGAAATAACTCGATACATTTAGTCTCTACTTTACAGGATTTTTAAAATAATCTCACGATTGAGAAAATTAGATACATTTAGTTCCATAAATTCCGTAAAATCGAGGAGTAAATGTGACACCATTTCTCAACTCGAGGAGTAAAATTTCTCAATTTGACACATTTTTTTTTTTTTTCTAATTCTAGAACCATTTTAAAAAATTTCACAAAACAGAAAACTAAAACTTCTGAACCCTTATCGGGACTAAAAATGTAACTTTACCTCATCATTTATTTTCAGAACTGACTTCGAGAGCCTCAATTACTAGGCCAAGCTTATCCTCCTCCTCCTCCTCCTTCTTCTTTCTTCTTCTTCTTCTTCTTCTTCTTCTTCCTCTCGAGCCATAAAAAAAAAGTATATCAACCTCAATTAATCAAGAACTAAAAATTAATGTACAAAATTAACAAGAAAATTTCGTGTGAAATGAGAAAAAAGTTTTAGAATCTCAAAATTTTAGGATATTCACATTTTAGGGCGATAAGCTGATACTGTCCAAATATCTATTTATTAAAGAGGGAAATTATTGTTCGGGCCTAATTCGGTCGAACCTAAATCAATCACATGACAAGTGCAATACACTTGTCATGTGATTGGTGTACAATTTGAGAAATTCAATCGAATCAGGTCCGAACAAGAATTTTTTTTATAGGAGATAAGTATTGCATTTGTTAATTTAGTGGAATAAATATCACATCAAAATAAAATAATTCAAGAGAACAAAATGTATATAACTTTGTTTATAATTATATCAAATTTTAAAAAAACTCTACGTAATCTACACTATATATATATATTATAAAATCTTGCAGTTTCCAACCAAAACCAATAATAAATAAATAAATAAATTGGGGCATGGACAATGATTAAAGATGGGCATATCCCAAGAGGCTTATGAGTAACTAGTTTATGAATGTCCAGTAGCATTAGGACAAAGGCATTGGGATAGAAGATCTGTGTAGGCATCCATGCATATGCCCATTGTCTCCCTCCCCAATACTCCCAATTTGCAACAAACTAAGCAAATAACTCCATCTTCCAACACACATTTATTCACCTCTTGGCCCTACCTATGTGCACTTGGTCAGAAATGGTGGCTTCTTCTTTTTGGAACACAACATCACCTTGAGGAGGCTCATGCATGGGGATTTTCTTGGATTTTAGGGTTTTCTTTTTTAGATGATTAGAATCCTAAGTTGTTGATAAGAGCCCTTCTTTTTCCTTTCAATATATGGTTGGAAGTGATGGGAGATCAGTTTATGATTGAGGTTTCGTTTGTCGTTAGACGTTGTAGTTTAGCCACACCCTCATAGCAGCCGTCGGGTTGTGCTTAAACGCACGTTAAAGGGGGAATTACGAGCCCCTTTAATCATATGATGGAGGGCGTACTCTTTCGTTTTGCATGAATTGGAGGTGTGGATGATATAATTTGATGGATCTGTTTTAGTGTTTGGTACTAAAAATTAAAATAAAAGAGATCCTAAATGCCGATTGTAAATTTTATTTGGTACAAGTTGCTTTAGTATAGTGAAGTTTTACTTGAACGTAACATCATATATATAAGAGTGACGACGCTCTACCTTAATAGCAAGACTAAGACGTCAAGACTCTTCATTAATAATTAATCAGAGGTTTTGAATTCGGGTTCTGTATATATGAGTGTCGGTCTATTTCTACGGTAGTTTGTAATTTATTATCTTTATTTTTTCGTTCATTATACATGAAACTATTGATGCACTTGTTTGAGTTGATTATCCGATTTATTATACAATGATCAATTAAAAGATTTAATAATGTATTCGATCGTAAGATTTAGTGAGAGAAAAATTAAATGAAAGGGCATTTTTAACAAAATCGCGTTGCATTTTTTTTTTTATATTAAAACTAGAAGCACACTGCACACCTAATGAGTGTGCAAAAATATTTAAAATTTATAAATAATTAATATTTTCATTGATTAGTTAGCTAGCGATCATGGGATAGTGGCCTGAGGAAGTTTAAAAGATATTTTAATAAATTTATTAAAAAATATTGAAATTATTATTATGATTAAATATTATTAAAAGAAAGAAATGAGTCATAATTTGAACATTAAAAAGTCGGTACGACAATTGAGTTTTCTTTTATAATAACTAGTCGTGGTGGCACGCCGTTCCTGCGTGCATATAATAAATAATTTTTTATATTTTATTTTAAAATATATTATAAATAGAGCAAAATATACATGACAATAAAAAAGAAAACTAATTTATTAGTTAATGTATAATTTAAAAAGTGGAATGAGTTAGTTATATTATTACTTGAAAGGCATTCTTGACTTTACAAAAAATTGGTGCGGCGGTGTCACTAACCGCCGTTTGTGAGTGTAAAACCTTTTCTTTTTTTTATACTAGTCGTCGTGGCACGCAATCCTTGCGTGCATACAATAAATAATATATTATATTTTAAAATATATTATATAAACTAACTGATTATATATTTTAATCTATACTAATATAAAAAAGAAATGAGTTTTACACTCACAAACGGCGCTTAGTGACCGTCGCACCAATTTTTTATAAAGTCAAAAATGCCCTTCAAGTAATAAGATAACTAACTCATTCCACATTTTAAATTATACATTAACTAATAAATTAATTTTCTTTTTTAGTATCATGTATTGATTTGTATATTTTGCTCTTATTTATAATATATTTTAAATTATAAAAAATTATTTATTATATGCACGCAGGAACGGCGTGCCACCACGGCTAGTAATATAAAAAGAAAACTCATTCTACACTCTCAAATAAAAGTTACGTGGCACCGACGTACCATGTTTTTAAAATACATAAATAACCTTTTTTTATTTGTCAAATTCCATTTTTTTTATTTGGCATAAATAAATACCACAAATAATTGATTTTTTATTTATAGTATTTTTAAAAAAATGGAATTTGACAAATAAAAAAGGGTTATTTATGTTATTTTAAAAAAATAGTACGGCAGTGTCACGTAATCTCCATTTGTAAGTGTAGAATGGGTTCTCTTTTTATATTAGTAGATTAGTATAGATATAGATAAATAAATATTTTGAATAAAATAGAGAGTACAGTTTGGACAAGGAAAAGGACCTTCATTTTCATGTAATAAAAGGCTTTAGATGCAAAATGAGAGTGATTTTCTCAACAAAAATAAAAAATAAAAATCAAATAAATCGATATGGAAAGATTAGATACCTAAAGTGTTTATGTACTCGATAATTTGAAATCATTGAATCTCCCCGAGTAAACATAGTCTAATATTATATAATGATAAAATAAAATTATTTGTCACTTAATATATATTGTTAGTGAAAATTTTAAAATTATCACTTGATAGTTTGTCACTAATTTTATATTTTTTGGTAAATTAATTGATTAGATTTACGCGACGTCTAAAAATTCTTGAATTTTGTGTAACTATTTTAAATATATTCTATTTATATTTTACGTATTGATTAATCAAATTTTGTGAGTTTTCATCTTTGTGTTTTCTAGTTACTAATTTAAATTAACTTTATGGAAAAATAATTGAAACTATACTTAATAGTTCAGAAAATGGAAAAATTCAAACAAAATCCAAATTAGTGAAACTATTTGGAACAGACAAAATTGGTCTCAACTCGAAATGTCCGGAAACCATACGAATGAGAAATTTAAGCATAAATTAAATAGGGTTGATTATATTTTATTATCTGAATTATGATCGTTTTTATATTTTGACATTTAAATTTTGTTGTGTCTACGTATTATATAAAATTTTGTACTTTGTCATTTATAACTATTTTTTAACCAAGTTTTTTGTCAAAAAAATTATATACAGTGCACATGTGATATTTAAAGGTTATGTGATGTGATAATTTTTACATATGCATAACATGTGATGTTTTTCAGGGCAAAAAAATCAATAAAATAAAAAGATCATATATGACAAAGTGCAAATTTCACAAAGTTGAGATTGCAAAAAAAAAAAGGGGTAAATTACATTTTGTCATCTGAACTATGTCCGTTTTTACACTTTGGCATCTAAATTTTTTTTTTTTGTGTGTCAACTTGCCATCTTAACTTTGCGAAATTTGGGTATGTGATCGTTTTTTACTGATTTTTTCGCCAGAAGAACATCACGCATTGTGCATATATGAAAAATATCATATCGTATAACCTTTTAATATCACATGTGCACTGTATGTGATGTTCTTTTAACAAAAAACTTGATGAAAAAATAATTATAAATATAAAATGCAAAATTTTGTAAAGTTGAGATAGTAAGTTGACTAAAAAAAAAAGTTTAAATGCTAGAGTATAAAAATAGTCATAATTCGGATGACAAAATATAATTTACCCAAAAAATGATGGCAAAATGCAAAAACATATATGGTTCAGATGGCAAAATATAATTTACTCAATTAAATATGTTTTCATAGTATACTTAATGCATTTTTACCAAAAAAAAACAAATCTTAAATTTTCGTGCTTATTTAGAATTAGTCGTATTTTCTAATTAACAATATCTCATAAGTTGAATAAAAGTGGAATTATTATTTAGATTTCAACAATGATGAAGTGTTTGTTTGTGTTGATGAAAATTCGAATCATAGACTTTCATTTTATTGATTGAAAGCTTATGAAATGTTATCATTAAGTAAATTTAGCAACGTATTTCTATATACATAAGAAGCGATTCATTGTTTTAAATACATATATATATATATATATATATATATATATATATATATATATATATATTATTTGATTTCAATGTAAACTTAAAATTTTAAAAATTTTATTTGTTGAGAAGAAATTACAATATATATATATAAGCAAGACCTGAACACGGTCTTGGGCCACTAGGTGGCCCGGTCCTAGGTATTGGGATTTATGGTTGGTTCAGGACCAGTTTGAGCCTAATTGAGTCGAACTAGTCCATTTTCTTTTATTGGATCAATTCGATTTTAAACTCGACCAACTCAATTCGATCCATTGTGCATCTTGACCCTGTCCTATAAAAATTTATATCCAACTTTGATTTGATCATATTTTTAAGATTTGAATTTAAATAAATTTAGTCATTTCATATATTAGTCATGCTTAATTAATTTAAAATTATTATGTATTTTTTCACTTTCTAACATGTTATGCTCAAACTAGTTTATTAAAAACTTTAAGGGTAAATGCTATATTTAGTCCCTTCAATTTTCTTTTAGGTTCACTTTAGTCCTTCAAGTTTTTTTTTTTTACTTTTAACATTCTTAAACTTTAGTTTTTGTCCTAATTTCGTCCCTCTGATCATTTTTCATCGAAAATATGGCTGGATTTTGACTCTTTGGAAGGTAAAATGGTCGATAAGATTGATTTTATCACTTTAGTTTCTTAAGTTTGTAAAAATATCAAATCGATTCATTTTTAAATGAAAAAATAATATATTTTTTATATTTTTTATGCTTATATGTTGTAATTATCTTATGTGAATGAAAACTTTGAACTCTTGTGAACATAATAATAATATATTGCTTAACTTAAAATAAACAACCAAAATTATGAATAAATTTTATAAAACTTATCTAATCTAAAAGTATAATAAAAAATTTAGACTAGTAATTTTTTATTTTAAGAGTTAAATATAAATTTAAAAAAGTTAAACATTAACAATATTTATTAAGTTTGGATTTTTGAATTAAAAAGTTGGTGGATTGCACTTTTTAACTAGATTTTTTTTGTGGATTTTATATATTTATTCATTTTTAGAGGTTTTCTAAATATATAGCTCCATCTATAGAAAATGTTCTCTAAATATATAGTTCCATTTTATAAGAAATGTTCTATAAAAACCTCTTAAAATGAATTATATATATATTTGAAGTCCACCAAATAATCTAGTTAAAATACATTCCACCAACTTTTTCTTTAAAACCTTAGTTGTTAATATTTAACAAAAATTGTCAAGATTTAATTTTATTATACTTATCTTTAACCCCTATGATTAAAAAATCGACTTAGATTTCGTAATAATATTTTCAATTTAGATAAATTTTATAAAATTTATTCATAGTTTTGATTTTTTTCGCTTTTGAAAATGAAAAAAAAAATATTTTATTTTAATTTAAAATATGTTGTTATTTTGTTCACAAGAATTCAAAATTTTTTATTTTTCATACAAGATAATAACATCATATTCACCATATAAAAATATAAAAAAAATAGTTTCCTTTCTTAAAAAAAACTAATTTGATAATTTTATAAATTTAAGGGACTAAAGTGATAAAATCAAACTTAAATTAACAATTTTACCCTCTAAAAAGTCAAACACCGATCATATTTTTGCCAGAAAATGGCCCAAAACCACCTAGTCTTGGGTCATGTCTATTGGGTCATTCTTTTTTCTTGTAATAATGCATAACAAGTAATTTTATTTTTATTTTTTTAAATTGATTGTGCTAGTAGTTTTTTATTTTTTTGAAATTCTAAAAATTTTATCTTCGTTGTTCTACTTCTAAATTATTAATACTTTAATTTATTAATACTCTTTATTTATTTTTTTCCAAAGTTTGTTGTAAGTAATTTTACAATTATTTATCATATAAATTTATTATTGTAAACTTATTAGCCAATTTATTTTTTAAGTTCATTATATAATCTTAACTATTATTTTTTAAGTTCATTATATAGTTTAAATTTTGCGATATTCAAAATAATCATTTTAATGGATGAGTATGGATCTGAATCTGGATCTAATAAAATAATATTGACTCCGAATCTGAATAATAGCTATTACAATGGACGCGGGTTAGGGTGGATATTTATCCGACCATTTACAAGCCTAGCTATAGCCTTATATCTATTAGGGTTGTCTAGTTCGGTTAGCCAAAAAATTTGTAATTCGATAGATCAAAATGGCATACCGAATACCAAATCGAATTACTGAATTTGGTAAGAATTGAATTTTTTTCAATTTGGTTCATAATCAAACTAACCGAATTTTAAATAAAATAACATATTACAAAATTCGGTATTTAATTTCGGAATGAAAAATTGAAATCGACCAAATTGCAATTTTATTTAAAAAAAATAAACAAATACCAAACCAGTTTGATATTCCGGTACGAACCAAATTTTCGATTTTAGTTGCGGACACAATTTTTCTTAGAAGAAAGCAAAAAAGTGAAATTGACAACTCCTTTTACGAGAGTTTCTTCCTTCTCCATCCATAATCATACATAATCCAACTCGTTTGATTCTCAACAACCTTATTTCATAATCTCATAAGTTTCACTGTATCCTCAAACGAATCAGGTTGCTCTGGATCTCAGATCCCATTTGAATTTCCTGCAACTGAGTTCCCAGAGATTCTTGATTCTCATTGCCACTGTTTCAGTAAGTTGACCACCAACCAACCCTATAAAAACTACCACCTGCGAATAACACCATGCAGAAAACAAGTAATTAGCAGGCAACAATGAGTCCTGCAAAATTCCTCCACACTTGTTTACCATTTCTCTTGTTATCTGTCCTCCTCCAAACAAACCCCTCACGACAACTTGCTTGCATCTTCACCCCAAAGTTCACGGTACGTATAACGAATAACCTGCCTATATACACCGGGCCGTTGCGTCTGCATTGTGCATCTAAGGACGACGACCTTGGCTATCACTCTATTTCCCTGTTCGGAGAGTTCAAGTGGTCGTTTTGCGATAGGTTCGTGGGGGATACTCTCTTCTTCTGCCATCTCTGGTGGGATGCGAAGGACGGGACGAAAACCAAACAGTTCGATGCCTTCTACTCCGAGTGGTCGCCTAGATGCGTCAGCGGAGTGTGTAACTGGGCAGCCAATGAAGATGGCGTCTACTTCACAGGCTACAACCCTCCAGAACAATGGCAGAAAAGATATAACTGGGAGAATGGGATCATCTGATGAATGGAATTCTGCTGTGTTTTTTTTTTTCTTGTACTCCACTGCTAGTTTAAATTGACACAAGTGTTTGAAGAAATTCATCTGTTTTTGTATGAATAAGAACCAAGGGAATGGTCCTAGCTAGCTTTCTGAATTCTATTCATGGTTCTTAAGTTACATTTGCATGTGTTATTCAATATATAGTAACGTGCCTGGCACACTCAAATATGTCTGTAATTAATTTAAAATTTAAATAATATCATTATTTATTTTTTCAAGATATATATGTTAGGTTAATAAACAAAAAATAGTAAAAAGATAAAAATTGTGGAAAGTTACGGTGAAGAGTGGAGGAAGAAAAAAGAAAGTGAAAGTTGAGGTAGAGAGAATTGGAGGTTGAGAAAAGAAAAAATAAATTGTTGAGACATTTTTTTTTTTTTTTAAATGACAAATGAAAGAAAATTGAGACATCAAAAAAGTAATTGAATAATAAGACTAGTAGATATGGCGCACTCATATGTATGTTCATAATAAACTATAGATTTTACAAAAATATTATTATTTTAAAAAATATATTAATTAAATAAATAAAAAATACTAAAAATATGAGAAAGTTATGAAAATTTATTGAAAAAATTAGAGAAGAAAAAATGTGAATTTTTATTTATAAAAAAAATATGGATGTGGAAATTGAGAATAGAGAAAATGAGAAGTTGAGGAGAAAGAAAGAAAGAAAATGGAGGTTAATAAAAAATTTAAAATAAATTAGCATACCAAATAATTTTATTTTATTTTTTGAAAGGGCATACCAAATAATTGAAGACACCAAAAGAGTGCTTTTCAATTACATAAAGGTTTAGATAATAAGATATAAATTGTGGCTACAAAGAATTTTAAAAAATGATAAAAACTAATGATATATATATATAATATATATATATATAGGGATAACTACATCGCCCTCCCTTGAGGTTTGGGATCATTTTACATAAACATCATGTGGTTTTAAAATAAATAGTACCAATAATGCTTGTTTTCGTCTAACAAATAAATTATCATGTTAATTAGAGTTCACCTGAACTTGCTAGTATTAGCAAAAAATAATAAATAAAAATCCACATTTAGCTCTGATTCACTTATTATTGATTTTATTGCAGATCAAATTAATATTTTGCTAACCAAATTACCCTTTCACGTCTTCACAGGCTAATGCAAATTAACGGATATATCATCACCCTTGTAATGGTAGTTTGACCAAAAGAAAATATTTGTTTGGTATGCAATAAGTAATAGATCAATCAGGGATAAAAGCAAATTTTCACTGTTATTTGCTAATATCAATAAATTTGATAAATTTTTGCCAGTAGAAGGAATATTGGTTACACGGAAACAAGCATCTATGATACTAGATGTAATTTTTCAAATCACAAAGGGTCAACGTGTAGTTATACAATACCTCAAGGGAGGGCCGTGTAATTATCCCTATATATATATATATAACATAAATCACTTTAAAAATTTTAAAGCTTAAGTTAAAATTATAAACACATCAATTTGTAATAGAAAAAGCTTACCAGTATTATTTAAGTGACAATTGTGACTAGATTATCATAATAGTATATAAAATTAATTATCATTATCACTTAATACAAAGATTATCACTATATCTGCCATTAATTATCAATAGTAATAATCCCAAAAACAATTTTATTATGACTTATTACATATATATTTGGCAACAAACTTGCAGTTGCCACTTCATATTCAAAATCAAATATTTGAAAATACCTAACTTACCAGATTCAGACCTCAGGTTACTATGAATTTATGAGTGAGGAGAATATTTAGTTAACATAATCCAGTTGTCCCCAGAATATAGTTGCAGTAGTGCTAAAACAATAACTGGTAAGCATATATCCTATATTGTATATATACCTTTCTTTTGCTATGTTTTCAAAATCAAATGTTAATAACCATATTTGCAATCTGAATCCAAGTCTAATGCATAAATGTTGTCAGTTACCCAAGTTTCCTGCCTGCACTGTAGAAGTTTTCATGATCCCCTTGATACAATCTTCAGTCTTCTCTAGCAACTCAATCAGAATATATTTGATTCAATCCTTATGTTTTGTGAATCATCTTCATGTTATAGCTAAATCCTGCATCCAACAACCTCAAAAACCCTATAAAAGCAGAATTCATTGTCAGACACCAATAGACCTTCTAAATCTATGCATCAATTCAAATCATCAACTTCTATATTGATGCGAATCAGCTCCTCCTTTCACACGCCAAGAATTTTTAACCAACCTAATTCGCCAGATTGAACTCAGAAGCCTCCTGCTTTTGCCAGTTTTCAATAGTTAAGTGCCTCAAAACATAAGCAAACAAGGTGCTAACTTTTTCCGTCAAATTCTTTCATCCATATCACCTTCACTGCTCGGCTCTATTTCTGGAAGGTTTCACATTATCACTTCCTTTGTCTTGAAAGGGTACTCTAGAGTCAATGTGACAGTGATGTGTGAGACAGGCAGAGAGTTTTGTGAAGGAGACAATTTGAAATAACGCACCAGAAACTCATGCCTAAGGAGCACTAAAACTTAACTATTGATCTGTTTTGAAATCGAAAAGAAAATCATTAGTTACAAACTGATGTAGCTTTATCTCAGCTGGTTTCCCAATTTTACTGACAAATTTACGTTACACATGATACAACGATGTATTACGAATAGCTGGCATAAAGCAGGTCACCCTATTTTAGATCTCACCCGTCCCAAGAGGCTGCCTGGAGGTGTCTCCAGAAGCCCAAGCTTGATAATCCTTCACTAACTGCAAAAAAAGCATTTAGAGAGGGTTATAAAAATGCTACAGGGGCCCATAGAACACAAAATAAACAAGGGATAATTCCACTCCCATCCTATAAGATTTGGTATAATTACACAAACCCCTGTGGTTTAGGAAATTATTTAGCACCCCTAGGTTTGCTTCCGTCTAACAAAATAAGTCCCTTTGTTAGTCAAATTTCACTGAATTTGCTAATATTAACAAAAAAAAAAAAAAAAATAAAATCTTTATTTACCCCCGATTGACTTATTACTAATTTATTGCAGGTCAAATAAATCTTTTTTTATCAAATTACCCTCGTATCTTTACGTGTTAATGCATGTGAGAAGGTATATCTTCACGGTTATAAAGGTAGTTTAGTCGAAAAAAATTGTTTGACCCGCAATAAGTCAATAATTCAATTGAGAACACATATCAATTTCCATTCAAATTTTTTTATTAATATCAACAAATTAATTTCGACTAACGGATGACTTATTTGTTAGACGGAAGCAATCCTCAGGGGTGCTAGATATAACTTCTCAAACCACAGAGGGTTTAGGTGCAATTACACCAAATCTCAGGGAAAGGGGCTATAATCATCCTAATAAACAATCTCGGCTTAGTTAATCTTTTATTATAAAAAAAAATTATACAAATTTATCTAAATAAATCATATAAAATTAATATAGCAAGTCGCGGACTTCATAATTTATTTTTTTTAATTTTAAAGAAGGGTCGCAGATTCCAATTGCGACTTCAATTCGGGCGTCAACCTTGTTTTCATTCTTTTTTTTTCTTTAAAATAAAATATATATATTATTATTATTATTATTATTATTATTATTATTATTATTCAAATATTTTTTTAATTATAATCATCATTCTGATAAATTTATCGTTGTTATATTGATATATTTGTTGAATTAAATCAACAAAAAAAATTTTATAAATATTATATATATATAATAACTTATCTTGATATTCAAAATAATAACTCAATTCAACAAAATATAATATAATAACGAGAATTAAATTATAATTACTTACATAAAGTGAAACAAAAATTTAACAATATTATAATATTTGTAACAATTGATTGTAAATAATATATTACTATTAATATTATATTTATTATATCATATAATTATTATTAATACTATATGCTATGATTAGTTGATTATAAATTTATATATTTCTTAATAAATACAATTAATAAATTTTTAACATTGATTAATAATATATATAATATTTACTAAAAAAAATGAATGAGAACAAGGCTGATAGCCAAATTAAATTGAAGTCGCGATTGGAATCCGCAACTTCAATTCACGGATTCCAATCTCGACTCTTCTTTATAATTTAAAAAAAAAATTATAAAGTCGTGGACATAATCTACAACTCCAAGAGAAAATTTGAAAAAAAAAAAAATTGTGAAAGTCCGCAACTTGCTATATTAATTTTATATAATTTATTTTAGATATATTTCATAAATTTTTTTATAATAAAAAATTAATTAAGCCAAACAATCTCACTCTATGGATAAAGCAAAAACAAACGTTACACTGAAACCCATTAGATCAATGCGAAGAGTGCAAATAAAACCAAGCAACAAAAGGGTTCATAATAATAATTCATAATAACATGAACATGACCATAGCGGGCAAACCCTACAAACATAGGGATACAAAAATATATCAAGGGCAAGTTTACGTCAACTATTAGGCATCAAACTACTATCATATGCACAATCATAATATCTTTGGGTAAATTGCAATCTACATACATGTGATATGAAAAATAGGCAATTAACCCCCTTATGAAAAATAAAATAGCAATTTTACCCCCCCCCCCCTTCCCCCAACAAATGTTTAAAAAAGGTGCAAAATACCCCTTCCAGGCTTCCAAGCAAATGGTGTTGTGCACGCAAGGAGTTTCTTTTTTTTTTTTTTTTTTAATTATTTTATTTTTATTTTACAAACGTTGGATCTTATATAATATAAATCAACAGTTCATATCTTATATATTATTTATATATAAAATATGAAATATAAAAAATACAAATAATTAAAAAAAAAAGAAAAGAAAAATTCATCGTCTTCCTCAAGCAACCCCCCGCCTCTGCCACCACTCCAGCTCCACCTCCCCGCCTCTACCTCTCCCTCTCCCTCTCCCTCTCCCTCATCCTCTGCACCCACCTCCGCCTCCCCTTTCTTCGCCACCCCCTTATTTTTTCTGTATTCTTTTTTTTTTCCTAAATACTGTATATATGTATATCGATACATGTGTATGCATATTTTATGTATTATTCATTATATAAATCTATTTTTATAATTTTTATAAATTTACTTTTGTAACTTGAATAAATTTGAGTTATTGATCTAATTCAAATGGATATAAGCTATTGAGTTGTATATCGTTTATACACCGTTGGTTTACATTAGAAAAGATATAGACCATTGATTTGTTTATTACATTTGGACCGTTGATATATATAAAACAAGATCTGGCGATTTATAATTAAGGTATAACATTCATTTTATAGCAAAAAATGAAGCAAAATCACATCCCACGCGCGTGATGTACACGGCTACGTGAAGGGGGTGTTTTGCACATTTTCTTAAAATTTAAGAGGGTAAATTGGTGTTATTTTTTCACAAGGGGATTCATTGCCTATTTCAGTATCACAAGTAGGTAAATTGCATGTTGCCCTAATATTTTATATATCCACCAAAAATGACTGTGGAACATCTATCACAATTTACTGCTAAATAAAGAGGTTTTGAGTCTATTAGTTCTTTACTCTAGCTCCGCATATGATCACCTTAAAAATAATAACTTCTGTACAGAATATTTGAATGTTACCTAACATCAAAAGTTCTAGAATAAAATCAAGCTATCCACGCTCTTTACAAACAATAGAGAACTATTTATTTCAGAAACACAAAGCTACATAAGAATAATGTGAATTTGATACCATCAGCTTGCAGGCACATTAGCTAAAAGGACACTGGAAAAGTCCAAGACATATCTCTAACGATCACTGCAACAACCAACTAATTTATTTTTCATCTAGCCTCTCAGTATTTGTTTTTCAAATTTTAGGCTAGTGTGATTGCCACACAGCTGAAAGATAATTTGTTTTGTCTTTGTCAAAGAAGACTAGCCATAGTTTCCGAAGACACCATTATATCCTCAAAAACTTGAGGTCATCAAACACGCAAAATGCTTTGTTTTGCTTAGTTTTAACAGGGGAAGATTATTTAATTAATACCAAAAAAAATTACAAGAAAGGGGTGCTTTGAAATTTTTTTAAAAATTTAATTAATTAATAAACTAAAATTAATATTTTGATAAAAATACATTCTAATAATAATAATTGTTTTTATAAAAATTAGTTAGTATAGTTACTTTGAATAAAGTAGCACAATATGATTGTTGTCAATTTTTGTACACGATAATATTACTTTTGTTAATAATTTGCACACAGCATTAAAAAAATATTATTGAACTAAATTATTTTTTTGGATAAACATACATTCTAATAACAATTATTTTTAAAAAATGATTGGTATGTTACTTTGGACTAAAGTCATACAATATGATTATTGTCAATTTTTTGAACGCAACACTAATAAAAATGCAATATTATCTTTGTTAACAATTTGCATGCAATATTAATAAGAATATTAAATTTATTGTTATATATATATATATATTTTACTTTTGGAGTCATATCCGGTATTTGTAATACCAAATCTGACCAAAGTAGGTACAGCAGCCTGCTTTTTGCAGGCTCCAGTATCTAGCTTTATTTTTTTTTTTTATGTTTAATGGCAGAACCGCTATTTGAAATGGAGGTTTGCCTACTATTTTAAAAAATTCCAAAACACTCTTTTTCTATATTTTTTTTTTTTGTATCAATTAAACAATTTTCCCTTGAAACAGACATTAAGCTCTATTCTGTTTCTCCCACCCTGACAAGTTTATCAATGAGCAAATACTTATCATTCTTCAACCAAAAGATGCTGGCGTTATCCTATTGATCTCCCGTATAGCTATTTCCCCAAAGCTTGTAAGGTACAACTCCATGCACTTAGTACACAAACAAAGCCGGTCCAGAACAAGCTTAGAGTGTTGGAAAATTTGTATTGCAAACAATTCATACTGCAGAAACGTCAGGCTAAAGGGGCTAGAAAACAAAAGATTTTGTACAAGGACTAGTACAGGGAAGTAAAAGAGAACTATAGAATAGTTATATTCACAGACCTGTGACATAAATCGGGGAAGCATGGCTTTCAGTATCTGTTCTAACACCTGGGAGCCAGTTGATTCAATGACCTGTGCTGGAATTGCACGAAACGCAAAAGGGATCTCAATGCTGACCTGCACATGACATACCAACAGCATCATACCATTTGAGTGAAATATGCAACTGCATGAAGTTAGTTGTGAATTGAATTGAGGCATTCCCAAAACGCTACCTCAATAACTGCATCTGAAGTCAACCTCTGCACTGGTGAATCGCGTTTCGTGCTATCACATGATATCTTATTCTCCATTGAAGCTGCATGCCCATACCAAATCAGTGTCAAAGGACTCCTGAAAAGAATTATATAGTGATTCTCAGAATCAAATGACACCAAACCAGGTAAACAAATCATGTTTTAAGACAAGACGAGGAAGAGAAAAGTTTCCGATATGTGGAATAAATTTGATAGAAGAATGCTAATTTAGACCATAATCTGTGTCACCAACATAATCATCAGTGTCCAGTTCCATCATTGAAGAATAGGCTCTATTTTCAACTGACATGATTCTCTACAATCAGTCATTTCAATGAATGCAGCTCCCGTAGAGTTCAGTAAACTATGTATTACAGCACTTGATCCCATCTCAGAAAGCTAACAGATCACAGTATGCACCCAGCAGATCAGAGAAGTGTGCACTTGATTCTACTCGAATTAACATTTCGCAAAGTT
This sequence comes from Sesamum angolense, assembly GCA_034509725.1. Taxonomy (NCBI): domain Eukaryota; kingdom Viridiplantae; phylum Streptophyta; class Magnoliopsida; order Lamiales; family Pedaliaceae; genus Sesamum; species Sesamum angolense. Next base: position 5,528,825 of record JACGWL010000004.1, read on the forward strand.
CATTGCAGAACAATCAAATACTCCTTTAAAGTGTTCTCCTTAGTTGTAACACCAGTTTATTAGCTAAACTTCAGTTTAGCTGTTAAACAAACTTACTACTCATTTTCTTGTTTGACCCATTTTTAAGATTTTTCACTTTTCAAATTGAATTTTTAATAAGTTACAGACAAGGATGTCAGCAAAATAAATTTACTTCAGTTGTGAAATATACTGCAAGGGGAGATTCTAACCATCAAATTTGTCATTCTGTGCGACAACAATTGGCGAGCCCTCGAGCTGCAATTAGCATTGTCAAAGTTAACCAACAATCAGAGTAAAGATAAATTTCTTCTCTTAAGTAATGTGGGTGTATTCATGCAGGGGAAAATGATTTGTCTATGCTACTACTAGCACTGTCCACAGAATTCAATATCTCCGATTCCACCAACCTCAAAATCATTCTACTCTATTACAATTGCAAGTGTCATGAGTGTACAGTGACCAGTAAATATGCATATAGCTCTTAAAGTAGTACAGAATGAGCCAAAAACAATACCTTGCAAGACAAGAGCTTAATGCAGCAACCATCAGGCTGCTCCTCCACTCTCACCAACAAAACTGGACAAACTTCAAAAGCAAAAAACTTAAACCTATACACATAACACCTGAAGGTGTTGTCATCCACTCGCTCTATTCTCTCCGCATCCAACACGGAATATTGACTCGCAGGCAAGCCCATATACTCAGCTACAAAAAAATGAATACAACCAAGAATTAATATTCAAAAAATGGCATGTATTACACACTGAATATACCACAACAATGATAACCAATTCAAGGAGGCAGCAAACACACACACACGGAAAACTCATAAACTCACCCCGAAACAATCAACATACAGAATGCGTCACAATACATGACTACATAATTGACTGAAAAACAAAAAGTGAAACAATATATTACTCAGCGGCCGTTGGAGCTGACGGACGGAGACGGATTCAGTTCTCCGGGCCACGAAGCGGGCTTTGGGGGCGGAATCCGCAGAAATGCGGAGAGTAGACTTGGAGGCTTCGTCTGACGATGATGATAGGTTCGACAACACGACGAGGTGCTGAGAGTTCGAGCTCCTCAACCCGGTTCTAGGGCTCCTGAACTGGAATGGGATGGGATTGGAGCTCAGTGACGCCATTAATGGAATATCTGGAGTGATGAAAATTGTGTGGGTTTTGGGGGTTTTGATAACCCGTGGCAGTTGGGGAAATGGATTGTGGGTCGAGGTGTAGGATTTGAGTCCACGAGAGAGGTGAAAGGTGCTGGATGTGACGTTCCGGCGCAGGCTAGTGGTAACACCATATGTGTGGCTAAAATGTGCTGGGGGAAATAATTTGTAAAATTGCCAACTTTTATAGTCCAAAGGGAAGCGATTTTATAAGATTTCGTGCGATTTTGATGTGCGGTTTTAATACTAATAATAAAAAATAATATCCTTTCAAAAATAATAATAATAATAATATTACAACTAATATAAAAATAAGAATATAGATACTAAAACTCTTTGATTGAAAAATAACAAATTATTTGAATAGTTAAAATTTAAACATAATAATTTAAGAACATATATAGCTAAATATTATTAAATCATTCAAATAATTTGTCTGGTAATTATAACCAGTACTCATGATATTTATTTTTGTCTAAAAAAAAAAAATATATATATATATATATATATATATATATATATTCTTTGACAAAATTTATCGAATTTGTTGATATTAGCAAAAAAGAATAAAAATTCATATTTATCTCCTGATTGACTTAATATAAATTGACTTATTATAGGTCAAACAAATATCTTTTTCTCATCAAAATCAGCAATTTTGATTAATTTTTACAAGGCATAAATAATCATCAAGGGTACTAGATGTAATTTTTCAAACTACGGAGATCTATGTACAATAAAACCGAACTTCATGGTAGAGCAATGTAGCTATCATAATAACAAAATATATTGATTTGACGCCAATAACAATCATATCAACTAATTTAAACATATTATCCTTTCACACAAAACAATTATACAAAATTAGAAACACTCATTTTTCCACTAAAAACTGAAAATTGAAAATTAAAACATAAACAAATAATCCAAATTAAGTTATTCACACGCATTAAGTGTATTTTGATAGCTAGTATAATTTGATTGTGCAGACATATCGAGTAGATTTCGCTCGGTAGTTATATATTAAAATTGGGTAAAATAGTATAGTTGGTCTCTTAAATTTTTTTAAATTTTTTTGTTGACTTTAGCGTCCTTAAATTTTACTTTTTATCTTAATTTGATCCCTCTGACCATTTTCAGCTGAAATGTTTAACTTAATTTTGATTCTTTGGTGGTAAAATGGTCAACTTGACTTTATTTTTCTCATTTTAGTCTTTTAAATTTGTAAAATTTTCAATTTATTCATTTTTTTAGGTAGGAAAATGACATATATATATATATATATATATATATATATATATATTCTAAATGTAATGTAATTATCTTACATGAATTGTGAAAATTTTGAACTTTTGTAAACATAATAATAATATAGTAGATCCCTAGATTTTAAATAAATAAATTTATTTTTAACTTTTTATTTCAAATGTTGCAAACAATAAATTCAAAAGTTATTGTGGTTTTTTAAAATTTATCTAATCTTAAAATATAATAAAGAAATATAAGTCAGTAGTTTTTAATCTTATGAGTTAAAAATAAGTTTAAAAAATTAATTCTTAATAAAATTTATTAATGTTAACAATTGGATCATGATGCATAGTGGTCTATTTGAGCCAATCCGACATAAAATCATATTGACCTAATAAAAAATATTAATTGGGGTTTTGGACCGATTTGGTCCTGGATTAATTTCGAATATCAATACCTAGGACCAACACAACCTAGTAGTTCAATAATTCACTGACTCATTAGGTGATAAATTAAGGACAAGTTGGACCTTTTTTCAATACATTGTTGAGCCCGAAGGGCATGGCAAAAAACAGTCGCACAAGAAGTGGGCTAGAGTTGCTTATAATGCTTATAAAAAGTGGGAGATTACAATCACCTAGTAAAATATAATAATATGAAGTAAATATTTTAGAAGTCAATCACCGACATAGTTATAAAAAGTCAATTTAATTTTTTCACTTCAGGTCTTCAAATAAATAATATTTCCGGTGAAGATATTGAAAAATATACCAAATTAATAATACAGTTATATAATTAATTATTTAAAAAATATACATGATTCGGTTAACTTGCATAAAAAATTTGAAAACGAAGCGAATAATTGAAATTTTGAAAAGAAAAAAAAACTAAAATCGAGCCAAAATTTTAATTTAGTAATTTTTGAATCGGTTAATCGAAAATTGCACACATCTAGTAGATCGATTGACAAATAATAATCAATTGAGTTAAACAAAAATAGATATTCTTTGGATTCAAATTGGGTATATAGACCTATGGGTATTTATGGGTAGAGACCTTACCCAGACCGAATCTATGCCTTTTTAGTGAATTTGAGTCTGGGTCTGGGTCTAGTAATTTTTATTGGGTCTGAATCTGAATTTGGGTCTTAATTTATGGGACTGGGTAGGATTTTACCCTACCCACCGACAACTATATCTCATCATATAAAGTAAAGGTGTCCTAATTTTTGGGTTTAATGAATTGGCAAAATAACTATAAAAAAAAAATTAAACATGGTTGTAGAGTTATCCTTTCTAATATGTCAAAGTTAACATGCCCTAAGTTCATTTGGGCCACCTTTACTTCATGTGATAAGATAAAAATGTGATATATTAAGTTGTGATTGAAATTGTGACAACGAAGAGATTGATTGTATTGTGATACGTTTACTTATTACTATTAAAAATTGGATTGTGAAAGTATTAGTCTATCTTATATTTACTAGGTAATATATTGGAATTGATTAAATTAGCAATAGATTTTTTTGCCCTTGATAAAACAAAAACAATATTCTAGAAAAATTAAATAGTTTTATATATGCATCTTATATTCATATTATTTTCCCTATCACCATCATATTCATCTCCATAAAAAATAATATTTAGTAATAGTAATAATATAAAATAAGTACAATACCAATATTAATGATATATAATAAAATAATATAAAAAATATATATTTGATATTATATTAATTATAGAAATTATTATAAATTTTTAAAATCAAAGAAAACTTTATTTTTAAAATTTATGTATAATTTATTTGTTGTACCCTAAATTTAAATTTACAATAAATACTTATACTATAATCTTTAAAATGAAATTTAAATTTTTTTTTTATTTTAAAAGATTTAAAATTTTTAATTAATATATTTTATATCATTTCTCCTCTAAACACCAACATTCATATTCATAAAAATAATTTATTTAATATGTAAAATAAATATCAAATAAAAATTAATATCTATACTAATATAAAAAAGAAACTCCTTATACACTCACAAATGGAAGTTACACGACACCGCTGCACCATTTTTTGAAATTTCAAGCCTAGCCTTTTTATTAGCTACTCTGTCTATTTGTATCTATATATTCTATATCTATATCTAAACTATATAAAAAAGAAAATTTCATTGAACTAATAATATAACTAACTTATTAAAGTTATTAAATTTTATTTTAATTGATAAATTAATTTTTTTTTCTTTTCTTTCTTTCTTTCTGTTTTTTAAATTTAATATATTGGTTTATATATTTTACTCTTATATAATATATTTTAAAAGTGTAAAAAATTATTTATTATATGCACGTAGGGACGGCGTGCCACAACAGCTAGTATATATATATATATATATATATATGTATATATATATGTAAACTTTTTTCCTACCCCAAACCCCCACATTTACCAACATTCACCCCTCGCACTCTCCACCCTCGTCTGCCGACGACAAGAACACCATCGCCTCAGTCCCCTTCCAAGTCCCCTGTCATTTTTTTTCTTATAAACATGCCAACAAAACAAAAAACAACAAGAAATAAAAAAAACCATGGGCAAATATTTTTAAAAAGTAAAATGAATCTTAAAATAAAGAGTGAAATAGCCACATTTAACAAATCTTGAGTTAGGAAGCCATTGTTGTCTTATTTGTAAAGAAGGAGATTGTGAGATTTATGCATTGAAATATGTAAAAAATACAATCCATCAGATAAGATATTGGGTAAATATGCTGAAATATAAGGACGTTTTTTAGTGAATAAATATATTGATGGGGATAATTTTGAAACACATTTTTGTATCACCATTTGGTGGCCCAGATGATTAAGTAATAAGCCGCTTTAAATCTTGATTCATGTCATGCCACAATCATGAACTATGTCGGGCTGAGGGATCCAATCACGAGTTGCACGTAAAATAAGTAAACAAAAAATAATTGGTGATTATCCATTATATCATTTCAACTATTGTTGTTCAAGTTATAGATTTTTGTGTTATTTATTTATTTAATAAGACAATCATAAAATTAAGTATTTGTACAAAAGAACACCACAATTTAACTTAAAAAAAAAAATATATATATATATATATGTATATAGACATTTTTAGGACTAATTCGGGTTTCAACTGAATCGGTCTATGAATTTGACCTAAATTTAAAATGAATCTAATTGGGGCTTCTTGGCTGATTTATGCCTACTTGACCCACTATACAACTTGACTATTGGAGTTTCGGATAAAAGTTGGTAGAATTACTTCTTTTTCGACATATATTTTTTTGTTAAATTTCGCATGTTAAAAAGTTCTTGTAAATTTGATGCTTAGAAATATAAATATTTAATCTTATGTAAATTTTGATGGAGCAGAAACAGAATAGTTAATTTCTGAATTCAAATTATAATTTCTGTTAGGAGTAGTTAATTTCTGTTAGGGTTACTCTTAATTAGATACTTGCAGTTAATTAGTTGAGGGCAGTTTATTTCATCTTATTTCACCTATTTAAACAGTGAAGCATGTGGTTTTATTGCGTAGAGATGTACAGTTTTTTCTTCCTTGACTTCTAATAATAGAGTTGTGATTACTATGGAATTCTCATTGAAAATTAGCATGGTACCAGAGCGGTAGACTCTGATACTCTTGTTTCTTTCTGATTCTACTTCTTCTTTTTTTTAAAAATTTCTCCACACAAAACATCTTTTTTTTCATTCATCACCATGGGAGACAAAACTATTACTGAAGGCACTACAACAGTAGACCACAAATTGCAACTGATATCTGATAGTATGAAGCTACAAGGAGGTGATCACCCAAGCATGAGTCTGGTTTCAGTGCCTCTTGATGGGAACAACTATTTTTCGTGGGTTAGAGCTATTAAGTTCGCACTGGGAGCCAAGCAAAAACTAGGCTTCATTGACGGGTCTTGTCATAAACCAACAAATGACAAGAATGAGATTGAGCAATGGCAAAGAACAGATTGTATGGTTGTTTCTTGGATTTTAAATTCCATATCCAAGGATATAGCGGGAAGCCTTCCTTTATGCAACTTCAGCGCGGGACCTGTGGCTAGAACTCGAGTCAAGGTTTGGTGAAAGCAATGGGCCCTTGCTTTATCAAATACAAAGAGAGATTGCATCCATCTCTCAAGAAAATATGTCTGTGGCAGTGTACTTCACAAAACTCAAAAAATTATGGGATGAACTAGCAAGTCTGGATCCCATACCTTCATGTTCTTGTGGAGCAAGCAAGAAAATATCAGAAAAAATTGCTTCAAACCAATTAATGCAGTTCTTGATGGGGCTTAGTAATGCTTACGATCACGTCCGAAGTCAAGTGCTACTAATGGATCCGCTTCCAACTGTGGGGAAGGCCTACTCTATGTTCTTGCGGGTGGAGAAACAGAGGGAGGTGTATTCGGGAATTTCTGGAGAAGGTGTGATGGCCACTCAATTTGGAGAAACCACAAGACAAGTTCCCAGCAAAGGACCTGTCAAGAGACGTGGACCCGTTGACAAGAAACAGCTCTATTGTCAACACTGTAAGAAATCAGGACATTTAAGAGAAAACTGTTTTGAATTAAATGGCTTTCCAGATTGGTACAGGGATCTCATGGAACAAGGAGGAGAAATGGCAGACCTCCTAATGCAAGAGTCATGAATGTGCTACTGGAGGATGGAGAAAGAAGCATTCAAGGAACTTCCGCCGTAGAAACACAGAGCAATCTTTCTGCACTCGTTAGAACGGAGGTAATGAGGGCGCTGCAGACTTCAGACGTTAATCTACATCGCTCCAACTTTGTTGAATATGATGACTTTGCAGGTACTGCACTAACACTTACTAAAAATAGATCATTATGCTTTGACTCATGGATTATAGACAGTGGGGCTTCAGCCCATATGTGTGCAAATGCAGCAGCCTTCAATCAATTAACACCCCTTAGAAATAAGGCTTCTATCAAACTTCCTGATGGAACTACTCAAGAAGTTAAATTCGCAGGAGATATACACATTCATGGTGATCTCACACTTACACATGTTCTATTTGTTCCTACTTTTAAATAAACCTATTGTCTGTTAGTAAGTTGTGTAAAGATAGACATTGTAGGATTATTTTTACTCAACAGAAATGTGTTGTGCAGGACCTTCAGACTAAAGAAGTGCTGGCCGTAGGTAAACAAGAAGGAAGACTATATCTCCTAGATAAAGAATCGTTCTCCAAAGACCTCAATAAACTTACTGATACACTCAATAATGTTCAAGATTCCACAAATCCCGAAAAGGAGCAATGTATTAGTAATATCTGGCATAATAGATTAGGGCATGTTAGCAATGATGTACTTAAGCACATGCATTTGTCTAGAAATAAAACATCTGATTTGATCAATTGTGAAATCTGTCCATTAGCTAAACAACATAGATTACCTTTTTCTTTGAGTGAATCTCGAGCTACCTCTTTGTTTGAATTAATTCATGTGGATGTTTGGGGACCATATAGACAATACTCTATTTCACACTGTAACTACATGCTCACTATAGTAGATGATTATAGCAGAGCCACATGACATATATGATGCTGCATAAATCTCAAGCTCATGAAAAGTTAGAAAATTTCTGTAACATGGTTGAGACACAATTCAGTGTCAAAGTTAAACAAGTTAGAACCGACAATGGAACTGAATTTGTTAATGAACAATGTCAGATTTTCTTTCACAATAGAGGAATCATACATCAAAGGACTTGCATTTACACTCCTCAACAAAATGGCATTGTCGAAAGAAAAACACCAACACTTGCTGCAAATGGCTAGATCCCTCATGTTTCAAGCCAAATTACCACCCAGATTCTGGACTGAAGCCTTACTAACAGCAACCTACCTAATAAATAGGTTGCTACCTCTATTTTAAAATGGAAAACTCCATACGAAATGTTGTATAAATCCGCACCGAATTATAATCACATAAAAGTCTTTGGATGTCTTTGCTTTGCTACGAATGTGTTGCCTTACAAAACGAAATTTTCACCCAGAGCATTCAAATGTGTGTTCTTAGGCTACGCTCATGGGAGAAAAGGTTATAAAGTAATGGATTTGGAAACTGAACATATACACATAGCTAGAGATGTGGTCTTTCATGAAACAACCTTTCCCTTTCACAACATAACTGAATCGGAAGTTCTATGTCCCTTACCAATGATCACTCAAGATGAAGAGATAAGAAAACTACAGGACATTGAACATGATAAAGGAACTGTTGAGGACCTTACAACTCAACAGGAACAGTCCATCATCCCTAGAAGGTCTGGAAGACAAATTACTAGACCCACATGGATGAACGATTTTATCTAATAAAGCTACTGACACTCCTATCCCTATTGATATCTCTTTAACACACATGCATAGTTGTTTCGTGGAAGGATTATCTGTTTTGCAGGAACCCAAGGATTTTTGTGAAGCGCAAGAAAAACAAGAATGGAGAGAGGCTATGCAGCAAGAAATTGATGCTTTAGAAAGAAACAAGACATGGGAAATCTCAGATTTGCCTCAAGGAAAGAATGTTATAGGATGCCGATGGATATACAAGATCAAGCTCAGACCTGATGGAACAATTGAAAGGTGTAAAGCTAGGCTAGTAGCAAAAGGTTTTAGCCAAGTGGAAGGCATAGATTACAATGACTGTTTTGCACCAGTAGCAAAAACGGTCACTGTAAGATTATTTTTGGCTGTGGCAGCAGGAAGAGGATGGCCTTTACATCATTTGGATGTCAATAATGCCTTCCTCCATGGCTCTCTGGATGAAGTTATATATATGGATGCACCAGAAGGTTACAAAATCCCACCAGGACAGGTTTGCAGGCTGAAGAAATCTTTGTACGGTTTGAAGCAGGCATCCAGACAATGGAATCAAGAGTTCACTGATAAGATTAAAGCTTATGGATTCATACAATCTAGTCATGATCATTGCTTATTTGTCAAAGGATCAGGTTTACAGTTAAT